>JAYRBT010000028.1:7166960-7215062 GCA_036023395.1 Myiotriccus ornatus | reverse complement strand
GCCACCCAGCTCCCCCGGCATCCCTGGGAGTTATCCTCACCCTGCGCTGCCACCCAGCTCCCCCGGCATCCCTGGGAATTGTCCTCACCAGGGGCTCCAGCTGCGTCCCCTTCCCTGCAGGAAGGTGTCAGAGCTGTTCTCCCCCTGGCTCTGACTGCCGGCCAGCAGCCCTCCCGCCTCTCGCACCGGGTACCACACCGCTTTATTCCTCGGGCAGCACTAGATAAGGTTCCTCATCCTCATCCCACCGCCCTCCCCTTGCTGCGATTCCCGGAGCGGCCGGGAGGGAGCACGCCGAGCCCGGATCCAGGAGCAGCCACATTCGGGATCAGCCAGACCATTCACCCTCTGGAGCAGCGTGAGGGGCTGGATGCCTTCTCCAGCCCCGCATTCCAGCGAATCCATTTCCAGACTAAAAACCTCCACGGCTGAAACTTAACATTGAAATAATGAACACTTCCCTTGCTGTGGGTGCTCGGGATAAATCCATTCCCCCGGTAGCTGTGCTGGCTCCACATGGCTGTGGTAAAATGGTTATTACCCTCAAAGGGAAGAGCCTGGGCTGGCCGAGGAAGCAGAACTGGGTAATACTCAAGTATTTGTTACCTCATATCAAACCGAAATAAAAATTCACGTTCTGCCAGCATGTGGTGGCTGCACATGTAAGCAATATATTTCACTACAGGTTACACTAAGGATTTCTAACATGATTCCAGCGTCTGCCATATGTAGTTGGGTACTAACAAAGCAACTGGACCAAAATTCAGAAAGTAGGTTTAACAGTTTCAACAGTTCTGTTACAGCCCAACTGGAAAGCAAGAGATATTTTTTGTGTTTAGGATGTGTGCCATGCTTATTTTAAATAAAAGGATGGAATTGTGTTCTGCAGAACCTGAGGATCTTGATTCCATCCTTAAAAACATTAAACATACACAATACAGACCAGTGACTGACTCAGCAGCTTGACAGTGAAGCATAGAATTGATGGGATCAGTAATCAATTCAGCCATCTTCATGGGTAATGCCAGGGTTACTCTCTCCTGATCTTGACAGTATTATGTTTTGATTAATCTGATTAAGCTGAAAGGGAAATCTGCTGGCCGTGAAGGGAGTGCAGTTTGTGACAGGTCCTGTGACTCACTGGCACAGGCAGAGCGATATCTGGATGGCATCAGCTGCTGCCACAGATCCTACTAAATGCAGCCTTTGTCACCACTTTGACAGGGTGGCCAGGAAATACTGAGCAGGAAAGAATGAGCTCCCCTTTGGCACTCACTCCCCAGGGACCTATGGAAACTGTGTGGCTTGAAAGAGCCTGTTTCTAAATTAATTTACTTAAATTGGCGTAGTTACTTTGTGGGTGGGAATCCAGGTGAGCAGGAAGTCAGAGTCAGCTGCTCAGTGCCTGACCTCACCCCAGGAGTTGCATCACAAACTGCTGGCTGAAAAAGCAATTGAGACACGGCAGGGCTATTTATTTTTGTTGTCTTAGAGACACTTTCTCAAGAAAGGCAAAGTGAATAGACACCAAAGTTCATCCTGTTAGTGCCTGGACATTCCCCTGCATCCCTGTTCCTCTTCTGGCTGTGAACTGACCACCAGCTCCTTTCCCTTCTCCTCCTGGCCTTGGTTTGGGGTTGGCTGTGGGAGGAGGGTGCAGAGGGAGCAGAGAGGGATCATGGAAAGGGGGAAGGAATGGGGTTGCCTTCAAACCCTATGTGTGCATCCTGGAGCATGGCTGAGCCTGGGGGACCCACTGCTGCCTGCTCTGGCTCAGACCTTCCCTCCCCTCGTGGAGCATGACCACCGTCAGCCACTTGCTCAACACAAGCAGAGCCTGAAGCACACAGAGCCTGAAGCTAACACAGGCACACAGTGCAAAGGGCAATGAACAGGTTAAAAATACAGCAGGAATGCAGCCAGTCCTGAGCAGACACTCCTGTCAGCTGGGCAGTATGTTTAGTACAACCTCCCCACACAATTTTCTGAAAGCATTCTCAAAGCCCCGGTGGGCAGTGGGCAGCAGCTGTGTCGCTGCCTGACGCGGGCAGGCCTGACAGCCCACCATGACCCGCTCCCCGGGCCGGCAGAGGAGCCTGGCTCAGCTGGCCAGGCCTGTCACAGCCCGGTCAGAGCCCGGGAATCTGGGAGGCATGGCCCCACCCTGCCTTGGACACTGCTGCTGCTGCTCGAGCTGCCTGCTGCTCCTCCGCGGCGGCCGCGGCGCTGGGCTGCGCGCTGCGGTGACGCATCGCAGAAGAAACAGTCATTCTGAGTGTTCCTCAGGGGCCTTGCGGGCAGCCCACTTCGTGCTGGGTGTGTTCTGTGCCTTGGCACAGCAGGGATGGCAGCTGAGCTGGAGCATCAAGGCCTTGCACTCACCTGCCTCTCACTTGTGCAGGTGGAAATGCCCCAACACAGAAACGATGGGAACTGGCTCCTCACCATGGCCTCGCTGCAGTGCTGCAGAAGTCCATAGTCTGCTTCTAATCGCATCAGACCAGCTATACGTTAGCAGAGGGTGAATCCCAGTGGTGGGAAAGGATTTGGGGACAGGGGACACTGGGTCTGGAGCTGGGTGTGACACTGAGCTCAGTTCTGCTGGCACTGGTGGGAACCAGCCCTGGCTGTTCAAAGCACCTCCACCAGCACCGGGGAGCTCAGCACAGCCCTGCTGTCTGCAGGACACGGATGGGGCAGTTTGACCTTCCTGCTCCTCCGTGACCTGGCCTTTTTACAGCTCCAGATGTGCTCACTAACCACAGAGCTATTCAGGTCCTCTTTGAATCCTACTCGTTCCTGAATAAAAGCAGCCAATGATTAGACTGAAAGACAAAAAGCCATCATGGCCAACATCTGGGTGCAGACTGCAGACACTTGTGCATTAGTATGTTAACACAAGATATTTATGTGAGCTGGAGGCAAACAGAGTCTTTCATTTCTTGATGAAGCATTTTACTCACAGAAAGTCACACAGAGAGAGAAAGGGGAATACATTGTCTCATTTATTAATCCAAGCACATGAAAAATCACATACAATATAAGATTATGTTATGAGACAGTCATAAGAGGGACAATTTATAGTTAAAGGTCAAAAGAAACAGAAGACTAACCAGCAGAGCAGCTCATGGCCTTTCATGTCTCATTCCTTTTCCATGTCATTGTTTAAAGACAGAATTCTGGGCATCCTTCTCAACAGGCAGCCTTCTGCCCTCCGTGTGCTGGAACTCTGGTTCAAGCCCCCGTTGCCATGGCAACAAAACCAGCAACATTATTGGTATTTTCCATACAATCATGCAATTTCCCCTCTCCCCGGGACAGAGGGCTCTGTGACCGTCCAGGGGATCCAAGCATGTGGGCAGGCAAGAATTCTGGCAGTGTTGGAGCAAACAGAGCAACAAACTGAAGGGTCAGCTTTAGAGAAATCCAGAATGTGGTGGTAACATCCCAACAGCAAGCTGGGTGGACAGGCAGAGAAGCCACGTGGCTTCTCATGCAGTGATGCCAAAGCCCAAAGTCACCCCAGGCTGTTCAGGCGGCTGAGAACTTGACATTGGGAAAGAGCACCAAAATCAGTGGATAAAAGGGTGTAAACCAGATGTAAGTGGTGGTGGTCAGCTCTACTGTCACAGTTCTGTTTTCAGTCTGTTCATTTACAGCATCAAAAGTGCTGAATACCAGTCCTGAGATGGTTCTGTAGTTCAAGCTGCTTGTGGATGGGTTACTGAATGACATACCCCCCGCACAGGACTGTGACCCAGAGGATGAAGCTGTCCTCAGAGAGGTTAAACTGATTGCACAGAGACAGTTGTAAATGCCACTCTTGCTCCCTAAAAATAAAGGCAGGATTTTTTAAAGCCAAAAGCACAGGAAAAGCCTGATTTTAATCATTAGTTACAAACCACAGAAATGGAGAGATCATGCCCAGAGTGCCAAAAAGTGGAATTGTCAACGAAAGGCTGTCAAAGCCATTTACTTCATGTCTGTGCCCTAAAAAGGACCAGCTTGCATGACTCACATCCTCACCAGCTGGGGCCTCTCCCCCAGCAGGCACAGCAGAAGGGTTCCTTCGGTGCTCTCACACCAAGCTCTGCTTCTGCTCCCGTGCTCTGCCGTGTGCCCCAGCAGGACTCGTGCAGCTGGGGATTTATTTGCCCCCACCTCTTCCAAACAGAAGTGAGCAACTGTGCTTCTAAGGACTTAGTCCAGAAAGTCCAACCCAAAACAGCCCTGGATGCACAGCACTAGGTCAACCCAGTGAATGGCCAAAATTCAGCTGCTGGTCTAACACCTCTCTGCATCTGAAGGGATTTTTTCCTGGGGATTTCATATTGGATGAGTCATTTTTCCTTTTAACCTCACAACTCTGAGTGCATCTGTCATCCCAGCTACAGCTGGGGTAATGGAGAGGTCAAAGGGATAAATAGCAAAGAGGCTTTATGAACACTCTTCCCCATAAAAAAAAATCCCTTTTGTGGCCAGGAAACAAAAATCACACAGAATCCATCAAATTGCTTGCTTGTGTATTTAGTACTATTGTAAAAAATATCCTATGCTGACCTTTTCCTTTTTTTTCACCACCTTTCTAAAAGCCTGTGGAATAGGAGGGATTCCCTGTTTTCCATGTTCTCCTGACGTGGTGCCAAGCAGCAGAGAGCAGCTGAGGCCATATTTTGTCAAATAACCCAAAAGCCAACATACTTGGCAATGAATATGGACAACAAGTTATGGTCATTCTCATACAATGAGTGGGTTTCATTCCAGACCAATCTGTTTTCATTGCTCTTACAGTTTTCATGGCAGTGCTCTGGCAGGGTGATCATTTTCATTCACAACCAAGTTAGCAATTGCTAACACCATTATTACACTAAATTATCAGGAGAGCTTGAAGTCCCTGCTCACATCTGCTCTCCATTTCAGAGACCAGAAACAAGGTCCTGTTGCTCCTAAGTTTGCATCACATTCCCTGGAGTTAGAGTCAAGTGCATTTCTGTCTCTGTAAGTTCTCTGAATTTATTAAAGAGAAGTTTGGAAAACAAAGCAGGGAGCAGCCCCAAGGAGAGCTGCTGGGAACTGCCAGGGTGGACTCCTCCAGTGCCTAAAGTGGCTCCAAGAGAGCTGGAGAGGGACTTTGGACAAGGGCCTGGAGGGACAGAACAAGGGGGGTTGGCTTCAAGCTGAGGGAGGGTGGGTTTAAATTAGATATTGGGAAGAAATTCTTCCCTATGAGGGTGGGAAGGCCCTGGCACAGGTTGCCCAGAGAAACTGTGGCTGCCCCTGGATCCCTGGAAGTGCCCAAGGCCAGGCTGGACGGGGCTTGGAGCAACCTGGGCTGGTGGGAGGTGTCCCTGCCCATGGCAGGGGAGTGGAACGAGGTGAGTTCTAAGGTCCCTTCCAACCCAAACCATTCCATGACCCTTGTGAGGAGGAAGCCTCGTGTCCCACAGGATGAGGGAGGAGCAGGCAAGGCCAGGGGCTGTGACCTGCCCCAGCTCCTGCACCACCAGCCTGCTCTTGGCACAGCACGAGCAGCCCCGCTGTGTGGAGCTGTTTGTGGAAGGGGATGTTTGCAGCAGAGCCAGCAATCAAACTCCATTCAGACAGGGATGGTAACCCTGGAGGGGCTTGGTGGCAAGTGAGGACATGTTCCCTGCTCTGTCACTGGGGCCCCCTGCACCTCTGCCCTCCCCAGAGGACAGCCCATCCTGTCCCAGTTGGTGCACCCATCAGGCTCCTTTCAGGATCCTGCTCGTTCTCCATGCAGAAGGACATCCTCCTTGACCGTGGTCCTTGTCTGGGCCTGTCCTCTCTGCCACGTCTGAAAAGGCTACGCTCGAGAATCCAGACTCCTGTGTTGTCTGTGCCAGTAAAAGTCCACGTTTAAGAGCCACTGCTGATTCCCTCAGATAAATAATTAGTGAGTCAGCGCGTGGGGCCAGCAGCTTAGCTGAGACAAACTGGCAAAGCTTCATTAGCAGAGGTGCTCTCCAGACTGAAGGAAGCAGAGAGGCTGAGTGGGCTCTCACAGGAGCTGGGAGTGACCGGTTCCACGGCCCTTTCCAGCCGCAGGGAAGGGCAGTGGAGGGGCTGCTCCCCCGGCTGCTCCTCAGGCGTGAGCAGCCGAGGTCAGTCCAGCCTCCCGAGCCAGGACTCACAGCTGCAGCCACCGTGAAGGTGGTGACAGGAATTTGGGGTTCTGGCTAAAATGCCTCCATGAATTTCATGCTGGGACACAGCAACGTGAACAGCTGGAAGGGAAGGAGAGGGCAGCAGCTGAAAATAAACCTTGTTTAGCCAGGGTGAGCACAACCCAGCAACAACCAGGGGATGTAAACCCAAAGCGTATCTTCAGCAATTAATTAACAGGATTCCAGATAAACAACCCCAGTGGTAACCGTGACTCATCTCCTGCTGTAAAAACAGACTCTGACTACCAAAAGGCTGCAGCCTGAGATCTGTAACATCCCTCTTGGTTACAGTCACACAATAAAAGAAGGAAAACATTTGCAGGTTGGGCTCAAGGAATAAGTAAACAAAGAGCAAGATACACAAGACACATAGAGAGTTGTGTGGCACATTTTCTTAATAGGATCAAATTCATTTTTCTGGTCAGGTTGTTATTAATAGTAGCACTACACCGACAGTGTAGACCAGCATACGAGCATTTGTGAGCACCTGGTCCTGCAGCATAAAAGCAAAACGCCTAAAGCTAAAAAAAAAAAAAAAATCTTTGTATTTTTTCCTTGGCAATCGCAGCAAGTGGAATATATGATTTCTTCCATATTCAGAAAACAACAGGTTTCCTTGGGGTTATCCTGAAATGAACTCAATTTAGGGCCCCAGCACAGCCATAGCAAGTTGAAAGCCATCTTTCCACTCACTCCAGTGGGAACCAAAGGTTTGTGAATAAAATGTTGGCACATCTGTAACAACACAGGAATTTTGTACTCAGTCCTGTAGGGAGTAATTCCTTCATTAAATGCAGCAGAAATATAGGACTGTGTTAGTTATTGTCCATGAAGAGAAGCAGGTGCTCCTAACGTGACTTCCAGACTCCGAAGGAAAGGGAGACCCAGCGCAGCCCGTAAGAGCTGGCAAGCAGGATTCGTGTGGAAAACATCCATCCTGGCCTGCTGGATCCTCTGTGTGCTTTGGAAATACCCAACTGGGAGAGCAGCAAGCACCAAGAGGACCCTCCATCCTCTCCAGGTGGGACTCCCCCAGGCTGGCTTTGGCTGCTCCTCCCGGAGTGGCGCCGGCCCCCCAAGGCACAGCTGCTGCTGGAGGGAGGGAGCAGGAGGATGGGTTTGTATGAATACGTGGGATTGCAATTTGAAAGACAGGGACCGTGCTTTTGTTCCCAAAGGCCTCTATCAGCTCAATTCATTTCTGCACATTTCAGCTTTGCAACCTGGAAAATAGTTCTTCCTTCTCTCCATCTCACAGCAAGACTTCCAGTCTCCATCCATTAATCCTGGAGACACCAGGGAGGGGGACATAGCAGTTCCTGCCTGGGACAAGCTCTCTGCTGGCTGCAGTGACTCCCCAGGAGGGCAGGAAGGCGGGCCAGGACTGCAGCTGGCTCAGAGACACACCAGGGGCCACAGAGCTCTGACAAAACACTCCCTACAGCTCCACCATCAGACCCAGAGATGGACAGTCACTGACTCACAGTGGGTTGTGGCATGAGAGTGACACATTCCTGACAGAGCTGGGGCTATGGGATACACCATGCCAGGAAGTGTGTGCTGGGCCTGCATGGGGTGGAGACTCTGAATGCACCCAGCATCACCCCACTATTAATGCTCTGCAGCAAGATAAGCCAGGGCTGGGGGTCCAGGCAGACAGGGAGACAGGAATGTGGGAGCAGGGCTGGCCTCTGTGATAGGATCTGCTCAGTGGTGGTCTTACAGGGAAATTTACTCCCAGGCAATGGAAAACAAATGGGGTGGTTTTATATGGCACGTAATGCTGGGCTACGAAAAGAAAAACAAGGGCAAGAACTTCATTGTGCTGAGAAACATCCCTGTTTCATTAGAAACCAAATACACTTTGTCTTCAGTGACTATAAAGCAAATGCCTGGGAAATATCGCAAGCAGTCCATTCCTTCTCCTGGCCTGCTCTGAAAGCCACGCTGACGGGAATGCTCACGTGGCTTGGAGTGGAGCCAATACACAAAGTCTTTAGGGGCCCCTCAGTGCATTCAGCAATAGTAAATCCTATTTAGGCTCCAGCCTCACTCAGAAACTTCCCTCTCAGGCACCTCCAAAGGGACAGCAAGGTCTTTTCTACCCCCCAAAACTATTTGAGGATGTCTGTGAAGGACATACCACCTGGAACTCGTGTCTATCTGTGTACATCCACCTGGAACTCGTGTCTATCTGTGTACATCCACCTAAAATGTCCTGCTGCTTTCAGTGAATGGGTCAGCCAAGGAGGTGCCACGTCCAACAAGGAAAACCCCAAGTTTTATACAGAGCACCCTGGAAGTGTCCCCATGCACAGCAGGGCACAACAGCCATTTGTTACGTCCCCAGGGCGACGCTGGCTCACAGTGCACCAGGAACTGCCCCTCTATGCTTTAGAGATCTATAGGAAAACATTAACATATTTTTTGAGAGTGCTTAGCGTCTCTAATTAGAAGCTGCAAACTTTCCATGCTGGGAAGGCACACAGCTTCACACTTGTGTGCTCCCACGGTGACGGTGCCAGCAGCCAAAGGTTGAGGCACCTGCACTTCCTACTGACAGGCCAGCCAGGAATGTGGAGGAAGTGCCTCGGAAGGGCGATGGAAGAGAACCAGGTTTCTTTATAAACCAGCAAGCCTCACTTGAATGTTCAAAGGAAATTACTTTAATTTCTTGCATAGAAAGCTTTAGGTGAATGTGATTTTGACTGCCTATGAGAGGAAAAAACAGGAGACAGAAAAAACCCTCCTGATAACGCTTTATAGCGGAGTTACACAACACTGGGAGTGGGAACTGGGAGAAGTGGAGATCTCCAGCTACAGAGAATCATAGAGTCATGGAATGGTTTGGGTGGGAAGGAACTTTAAAGCTCATATCATTCCAACCCACTGCCATGAGCAGTGACACCTTCCACTAGATCAAGTTGCTCCAAGTCCCATCCAACCTGGTCTTGAACACTAGAACATGAAAATATGGGAGGCAAACTGTTAGTTGGCACAAAGCAGCAGGGATGAGTATGCTGGACACAGCTCCCCTGGCTGACACCAGCCAGGGATCCAGCCTCGCTGATCAGCTGCCCATGAGGAGGATTATATAAAAAAGGCTTCTAAAAACACGAACAATAAATTTGCCACCTGGGTATAATTTGTGGATTTTGGTATTTGTTTAGGTCGTCACATATTTCCTGTCTAATGAAGCGGCCATAAAGTAGCTTAATATTCTGTCTACCATCAAATAACTCCATAAATGGAGATAAATTAACAGGCGCTCAGTTCAAACCAGAATCAGGCTTTGTGGTTTGTTTGGGTTCTGTGTCCTGCCTGCTCCTCCTCTTGGGTGCGATTGATTCAGCAGCCAAAAGTCTCCTCCTACCTCGGGCCCAGGCTCAGACATGATGGGGTGTGCAATTTTGTCTCTTTTTAGCTCTTTGCAGTGGGCGACCCAATCTGATGAGCTAACAGGAACCTTACATCATCACAGAGCAGCAAACTGTCAGGACTAAAAATACCGCCTGTGGTTGTCCAACGGGAAAGAGAAAGCGTGCTTCCCTCAGCATGTTGCAATGTTGAGCTGGACACTGGCTGCAAGGGCCTCTTACTCATTATTTCTGTCCTCAGAGTCAAAAAATAGAGAAAAAACCTAATAAGCTGCATCGCTCATTCAGTGAAGAATATTTTCCTGAACAGCACCATCCAAACATTTTTTGCCAAGTTCAGCAAAGGGACTTCCACTGCTTTCATTGTCCGCTCGCTCCCAGAATCAGACTCTTAGGGACTTTTCCCCCCGGTATCTGTTGCTGTCAGCTGGATTTCAGCCCTGCCCGACGGCACGGAAACGGCGTGTGCAGCCAGGGGGTCTGTGGGAGCAGCGGGATGGAGGCTGCGTGCTGGCTGGGGACAGGCTGCCAACAAATCATTTCCAAATGAGTCATCAGCAGTTGATGCTCAGTGACTGCAGGATGCAGAGAAACCTCTCTGCTGTTAACTCAGCTACGTGCCTGCTCCATCCCAGCTTCAGTTTAGGAACGCTCCAGGTTTCTGTGGCATTTCAAGAGCATTATACAACTCTCCTTCATAGAATCATGGAATGATCTGGGTTGGAAGGGACCTTAAAGGTTGTCTAGTCCAACCCCCTGTCACAGGCAGGGACACCTTCCACCAGCCCAGGCTGCTCCAAGCCCCATCCAACCTGGTCTTGGACACTCCCAGGGCTGGGGCAGTCACAGCTTCTCTGGGCAACCTGTGCCAGGGCCTGCCCACCCTGACAGGGAGGAATTTCTTCCTTATGCCTGATCTACCCTGACCCTGTCCTGCAGGGATGATCCATGTGGCTGGCCTGTCTGTGCCTTCCCAGGGAGCCAGGCAGGAGAGGGGCTGGAGCCGCTCTGGGCTGCCCCCAGCACTCAGTCAGCACTTTCCCCTCCTCTGCCAAGTGTGGTCTAGAACACTCCTTGTGTCCTGAATTATTTTTCAGTCTCTTTTAGAAGAACAATAGTTCACCTCTTTGAGAAATTCTTCAAAAGTACAACTTGGAAAACTACCTGGGGATCCATAAACTAAAAAGCTTCCTTGAACACATGTTTAAACTATTCATGCTTCTCCTGAGACATTCCAAACAGGCACAACTGACTCCACATCCATGAAAACAGAAAAGTAAATATCCACCTGGGCCAAGTATTTGTATTCTCTCTCCCTCAGCAGCGACACTAATGGTTTTAAAAGTGGTGCTGAAATGAAGACATTGAAGGAAGCAGGGAATGGTTCTTGTGGTGAATTAAAGAAAACGATGGAACTTGGGCCTGGTGAGGTTTTCCTGGGAAAAGGCAGGCTGAGGCCGTGGCATGGGGATGGGCACCCTCTGGCCAGGCCCAGCAGAACCATCCACAGATTGACCTGGGGGTTGCTGAGAAAAAATAATGAGCTCTGGAGTACTGAGAAGATTTAAAGCCAAACAAAAAAAAAACATATTAAATCTTCAAAGAGACACGGAGGAATTAAAAAAGGTGAACGATTCGTCCTTCCTGCCCGTTTTATGAGCGTTGGACCTGTTTGATCTCGTGACACCTCACCTTGCATGCCTAAACATTCATAAAACATCATAGTCTTTGGCAATCAAGTGTCATTTTCTGTGGTATCTTTAATAGGTGAAATATTTTGGGTGGAACACCGTTAACTTCTCCTGCTAACTGGTGGTGCATCCAGATGGACTTCAGGACCACTGATGGGACAGAAGAGGACCCTCAGTCCCTCATGGGTCTTTCAGACACATCCATCTTTTACTTAAACCACAGGAGAGTGAATTGGAAGATTGGGTACAATTTTCAGCATGACTGTCCATCTTGGAATTGGTTATTTACCCACTTATGCCACAATCTCACTTATGTGTTAAACATCATTTATCCATTTGTGTGCAAGGACAGATTTGGAGGTAATGTTTGCAGAAGGCCCTTAAATGCCTTGGTTGGAGAAGCAAATGGGAGCTATTTTTTTAATAATAAATTAAGGTACAGACATAAATGCATTATCATAACGTAATACTGTTCTTGCAGCAGACAAATACTTCAATGTTAATAATTTGCTTTCCATGGTCCTTGGATTTTAAGTGATTTTTATTATTTTTTCAGACATAAGGCATTTTATTCCATAGTCAGGTCATACTCTTTCCTAAAAAAGGCAGAAAAAGCTGAAGAATGTAGCAGGCTGCATGTGTTAGAAAAGAAACAGTGAGATCTGACCCTTTTTCATGTGGAATCCCTGGTTATCCTAATGCCCACTGGACACTTGTCACAGTGGTCAAGCTGCTCACTGAATCGACATTCCCACCATCACTGGTGGGAGCTTTTCTGTTGACATCACTCAACCCTGGATTGAAGTTTTCAGTGCTTTTCTATAGGGTTTTGTACAATATCACCTAACAGCCTTGCAGGTTCTTAAATACCATTCATGTTATTTAACTCAGAGGGCAGACTCTGCTCCGCTCGTGTGACACAGCTCTCTCAGCCTAAATGAGCTGCCCAGATGCAGCCAAAGGCAGAACTTTGGCCTGGCCAGTGAAGTTTCTGAGTAACCCATTTCGCCCTCTCCACTTCCTTGCGCTCCAGTGAATGTCAGATCTATTTCTCTAAGTAATGACAAATCCTTCAAAACATTTTAAATGTTTATTTCAGGCTCAGCTTTTCCGCCTCCCAGTAACTGCATGCTTGGAATGAGGGGAAAAAGAAAATCAAACTACCATTTGTGCACAATCAGTTTCTTCAAGGAATATGCTCCAGAAGATATCCTAGGGCAATGTTCTGGAGAGATCAGAGGAGCATCTTCAGCAGCAGGAGCCTGTAGCTGATCAGCCACACGATTCTGTGTGAAGAGGCCAAAAACACCAGAGAAAAGATGTGCTCGAACCTCTCTGACCAGGGATGTGGATGTGTGTTGTCCTCTGACTGCAGCCACCCAGTTCTCACTCAGCCTAGACCATGCCCGTTTCACCACCCTTTGAGGTCCCAGCACTGTGACAGAACCTGTTAAAACTCATCCCGCCTGACTGCAGCCTGTTCATGCAACCAGCCCAGCAGGTCCGGGAGGGAACACGAGGGGATCACCTCATCACCCCCACGGCTCCAGCTCCCGAGGACGGGAATCTACACCCTGAGATGTGGGGGAAATCCAGACAGCTCAGGCCTGAGGGGGCAGGTACAGAGAGCAGGCAGGCGGTGGAGGGCCTGACAGATGAAAGGAGCAGTGATGGATGGTGTTGTAGCAACAGTCACTGCAAAGGCAGAAAGGGAAACAAAAGAAACAGGATATGACTGTTTAAGGAGGTTGATATGTTACATTCCTGCGAGTGCTTGTGAATTCCTGCTTATGTGTTAGAATACAAATATTCACAATTATGTTGATTTTTTTGCCTACTTGGTAAAGTCACTGTCCATAATCAGGGTTGGGATCTGTGCTGTTACACTGGTGTAATCTGGGTGCACAAGTGCAAACTTCGGGCATATTAAGAGAGAACTAAGACAAGAGGCATAGCAAATCAGAAGGCCAATCTTGAATTGTTAGGGTAATCTTTAAAATTATATTTGCATGATGTTTGCCTGTTCTTGGTCTCAGTGCCCATGAGATTCACTCCCAGAAATGGCAGGATTTGGGCACCAAAGCATCTTAATTCTGGCCTGCAAGCCCTGGTAGGGAAAAGAATGCTTAGGCTATTTGTTTCTGTACAGTAACCAAACAGTGAAAGGGAAAGCTCCTGTGAAACCCACCTACAGAAACCTTGGTGATCGCCGAGTCTTCGAGCTGGCATGTGAGGAACTGAGCCTTGCAGAAAGAGTTAGCTTGTCCTACTTATCTCTGAATGATAAAAGGCAAACTTTCCTTGACCTGCATAAATTGGGAACATTCAGCTTAATTTTCTCCAGTTGTCTGCATTCTGGAGCTGTACAACACCCAAAAAAGGAAGCATCACCATAAACAGGGTCAAGAGTGAGGGTGATAAGTACTGAAATCCCCAAGAAAGGCTGGGGACCTCCTCTGCTGGATAGGTACAATCACTTGGACTCTACTGTGTGAAATAACGATACTAAAAATGGGCCAAATTTGTTTGCAGAATAGACCAACAGCTGCCATCTGTCATGATTTCACAAGGAAAAAGCCAACAAAAATCTCAGTGTTTAGCTGCTCAGCAAAGTGACTCACACCAGACCAGAGGTTTCGACTTTGTTCTTCCAGGCACCGTTTCTGACGGGAAATCAATCAGTTTAATCCCATAATGGGAACAATTAGCCTTACAGAAAAAGCAGATCGCTTGTAATCTCATCTTCTGCTTACAATATTCTGCCAATATTTCTTTTTATTTGCTCGAGTGCCGCTCGTCGGTCACAGAGCCACGAAAAGGTTACAGCTCGCACAGGCGAGAGCCAGGGTTAATCCTGCCCTTGCTGTCAGCAGCAGCTGAGCCCGTGGGGAGGGGGTCATGTGCTCCCCAAGCAAGCAGAGCAGCTCCCTGCATCTGGGCCGTGTGTTGCAGGCCTGCAGCTGGCAGGTGACACGCAAGGCCAAGGATCTGCTCTGGTGCAGAGCAGCGAGTGGCTGGGTGGAGCGACAGTCCCCACCTGCCTGCTTTGTGCTGCCCAGGCTCGTCATCGGGTTGGTCTCAGTCTGGGGATTAAGGCCATGAGTAAGGTCAGACCTGACCCAACAAGCATCTGTTTGCTCTGACTCCTGAGATGGAAAGTGGAACCGAGAACAGGGTGGACACGGAACCAACTCATTTTCCAGCAAAACTGACAGGAAGAAGGGAATATATTTTTTTAAAAATTGTTTCATTTGTAATGTTTTGAACATGTCGTGACCTTTCCATGAGCCCTGACGTGAGCCTTGTCCGTGAGCCTTGTCCTTGTCCACAGCCTCCTGCAGAGCTGCCTGCTATCGAGGACAGGCTGCTGAGCTCCGGCGCGACCCAGCCACGCTGTGTCATTGCTTCCCGGTGTTCCCCTCGGGAAATCCAGCCACAGGCTCTTATCTTGTGTTTAGTCTGCAGTGTTCCGGAGGTAGAGACTCATCCTTGCTGCTTAGCATAGGAATTTCTGGTAGATGACTGGTACCCTGACGAGCAAAACTCAGAATAACATGTAAAAGTTGTCTCGTGAACATTTGCCAGAACAGAACAATAAACTGCATTTTGTGTCAGGCCCTGCTGTGGTTTTACCCTCTGAGCTCATCTTACAAAGGCAAAGGATTTGCCCTTGTCCTTTCTGTGAATCTGCTCCTGCTGCACAGCGTTCAAGGGAATCAGAGATGGATCTGGCCATGCCCAGAGCAGCTTCTTGCACCCAGTTTTCATGGACTCACAGAATATCATGGGTTGGGAGGGACCTCAAAGCTCATCTCGTTGCAACCCTCCTGTCACAGGCAGGGACATCTTCCACCAGCCCAGGTTGCTCCAAGCCCTGTCCAACCTGGCCTTGGACACTGCCAGGGATGGGGCAGCCACAGCTTCTCTGGGCAACCTGTGCCAGGGCCTGCCCAGCTTTATATTAAAGAATTTCTTCCTAATATCTAAACTAAACCTACTCTCTTTCAGTTTTTCTCCATAGCAATTCCTCAAAGCCCCAAAGCCTTGGGAGGCAGCTGGCTGCTCCACCTGAAGGTGATTACCAAGAATAAATTCTACTGGAGCAACAAGATTTCTTTCATTATCCTAATGATTTCTATCACAGCTGGATTTTTCTCTGTGGGATGCTTAGATCTATGAGATAAACTTCTTAGAAATGATTTAGACAAACAAATGAATTAAACAGAATTCAGAGTGACAGTTCCCAACACTTGGGCATCAGCCAAGGAACTTTCAAAAGCCAAAATAATAACTCAGATCTGAGAGATCCTGCAAAGCTTATAAATTAAGTAATCCTTTGGAAACCTGCAGCTAAAGCTGCCATAGGGTTGAGGTTTGCTTGGACTTAATCCAAACAATGAGCTTCAAATTTAACTGTTTTCACAGGGTGTTGAGTTTTTGGATATTTTTTATCTCTTAACTATTAAGTAAAGGTACAAACAGGAACTGTTAAGAATCTGTTGTACGTGAATCCCATCAGGATAGGAAGGCACCAGAAAGGACAATGGAAATGAACGTGAAAAAGTCAAGGCTTACTGATGAATGTGAGAAAGGAAAAGTAATCTGAGAGGACAAACTGCACAAATGCCATGAAAGTCTTTACTGCCACCAGGATTTTGAATCCATGGGATCAGCATCACTTTCAGGGACTGTTTCCGATCACAAATATGAAGAGGAGCAACCAGCAGTAGAACCTGCAAATGAGCATTCACAACAAATGATTTTCAAACACAAGCCATGAGCCACTGAATGTGACACACAATTTTAACAGGAGTGTGACTGTTGGGAAGGCCAAGAAACAGGTTAACAGCTGGATTGATGCTTAAAGCTACTTTTAAATCAATGGTTTGGGTTGGAAGGGATCTTAAAGAACATCCAGTGCCACCCCCTGCCATGGCAGGGACACCTTCCACTATCCCAGGTTGCTCCAAGCCCCATCCAACCTGGCCTGGGACACTTCCAGGGATGGATGACTTCAGCTTCCTGAAATGGCTCTGAGCAGAAACAGCCATATCCAGAAGAAGACAATTTGTAGAGCAAGAAAAGACCTGGAGAAGAACTATCAAACCACAATGATGCTTTAAAACACTCTCATATGGACAGATGCTCAAAAACAGCATTGGAGGGTCATTACCAGGACTCCCAGATAAGCACAGACCTCTGCTAGACACTGGGAGGGGGCAGATGGAAAACCTGAATGCTCACTCAAAATGGGACACAAAGCTGAATATCTGTGGTTTCCCTAGTGATAACAGAGGAAGGAAGGTGAGAGTGTCACCGGTGGCAAAGGAGAGCCAGAATGGAATACTGAAAACAGAAACAGAGGGGTGATAAGGCTTTGGGGTGGAAAACTGCTGGAAACAAACATCAAGGAAAATATCAGGGAGGGGAAAGATAAAGTGAATGGAGTGATGTGATAGAATTCATGAACATGTTTGACCTCTCTTTGAATGATGTGTGGTCTCTGTCAGAGCTCGCTGTAGGGTTTCAGCACTTGGATGAGAAATGAGCACGTTGGTGATCCTGTATTTCAGCTCCCACAGCAAGGATCAGCTCATCTGCTGTTGGTCCTGTTGATTTCTCAGCCAGAAGCAGAAATACAATTAGCTTAGAATTTAAAAATTCTCACTCAGCAATCTGATCTAGTGGAGGGTGTCCCTGGCTGTGGCAGGCAGTTGGAATGCCTTGATCTTTGAGGTCCCTCCCAAACCAAGCCATTCTGTGATTCTATGATTCAAAGACAAAATCAGAAATTTGTGAGCCCATTTTGGTTGGCTGAAATGGGAGTTGAGTGGGTCCTCTGCAGGCTGCAGAGTTGTGTTGGCTTTAGTGTGAAAAGGTGTGTGAGCAGCTGAGAGAACATAGGGTTCTGTGAGCTGTGGGGCTCTTTGGATAATGTTCTCATTCCCTGCATCCCAGGAAAAAAACATCTATGACAGAGGGGTGCGACATTAATTCCTGACACAGTTCTGAAACCTGAGGGCTGCTCTGCATGTGGACACTTTCCATCAGTAACAATTCAACTGCAGACAGTTTTATCCAGAGTAAATCTGCCTCCACTTCACTCAGTGTAATGCATTTTGGAATATAGTCTCATTTGGAACAAGCACACCTACCAATTTTTACCAGTTTGGCTAATTGTGTTTTACTTGGGTTAAGTTTTCGATGAGCTGTCGGTTCCATGAGGGGTGATCTGGGCTGAGCATTCAAAAACTCTTGAAGAGAAAGTGCCTTGGAGTCAGCAGTTTCCTGTCTGCTTTTGAAATGAATACTTTAATAGAGGGCATTTCTGTGTTTTGATCATCTATTGCCTCTGCCAGAGGATTACTTGGAACCCCTGATGCTTCGCTGCCCGGCAGAGCTGCCCCTCACAGCACGGTGCAGCTCAGAACCCACCCGGGGAACAGAGCCCCACTGAATGCCAGGGGGAAGTGTTTGACTCCACACAACTGCAGGTTTCAGTTTTCCTCTTCTTTTTTCCTTGTCTCTGGTTTTATTTTTCCCATTTTTCAGCAAACTTTGTGTCTTCCACAGAAAGGATGTTTTCCCTCCTGAGAGGAAGGAGATGCCGATGCTGACACACCATGTTTGTGCACATCTTTAACTCGGTCCTTTAGGGAATTCTCTTTGTCACCAAACAGTGAGAGCAGGAGAAGTGGGACAGCAACCAGTCCTCCAGCTCTCTGTGAGATGGAGGACTGGGTGGATTTTCTAACACAAGCAAGGAAACCTCAGACCAGCCTACTCCCAGGCTGCTGCAGGCTGGGTGATATCACGCAGGAATGAGGAGGTATGATTCATCACCCAGACAAAAGTCAGCCTGTGTAGCCTCTCTTGGTGGAGGCACATGCTTGCGAGGAACAAAGAGCAGTGGAAAGCTCTGCTGGTACCGGCTGCAGCTGGACCTCTCCTCTGCAGGCACCTTTCTAGCAAAGCAAACAAAGCACACTGTGTTTCAGGTTTGTAACACAGCACTGGATTCCTGTTGCTAAATCCCAGAGCCGCAGGACAGCTCAGGAGCACGGTTAAAAGTTACGGCTCCCCCCTGTCCCAGAGCAAAGCCCAGTAACACGGGCACAGCAGTGAGACGGTCACACAAACCTCCTCGTGTCACCAGCAAAGAGACTTTGCAGCAAATGGCACACAAATCAAACTCACAGAAACTGGGCAGCGAGAAGGTACTCTATGAAACTGGACCTTCCAAACAATGAACCCTTTGTTAGGTCCCTTTTTTGAAGTGGGATATTCCGGTCCAGCCCTTTTCAGGAAGAGAAGGAGATTCTACAGGCATTTTAAGGTTTCTTCTCAGCTTCTGGGGGACGTGCTGAGCAGCTGTGCTGGCCACCCACCCCACCTCCAAGCTCTGTGCCTGCAAGCCATCCCTTTACACACCCCTGGCAGCAAGGACATCTCCGTGGTGCTCCAGCAGTCACAGGGATGCTCTGCTCTGCTGGGTGCTGCCCAGACACCCCTGCAAGGACACAGGGATGTTGGGGTGCAATGGCCATGAAGATGCTCCCAGGGCTGGAGCACCTCTGTTATGACAGACTGAGAGCTGGAGATGTTCAGCCTGGAGAAGAGAAGGCTCCAGGGAGACCTTCCAGTGCCCAATGGGCTCCAAGGGAGCTGGAGACGGACTTTGGACAAGGGCCTGGAGGGACAGGACAAGGGGGGAATGGCTTCCCACTGCCAGAGGGCAGGGATAGATGGGATACTGGAAAGGAATTGTTCCCTGTGAGGGTGGGCAGGCCCTGGCACAGGTTGCCCAGAGAAGCTGTGGCTGCCCCATCCCTGGCAGTGTCCAAGGCCGGGTTGGACAGGTCTTGGAGTAACCTGGGATAGTGGAAGGTGTCCCTGCCCATGGCAGGGCCTTTGGAACTAGATGAGCTTTAAGGTCCCTCCCAACCCAGATCATTCTGTGATTATGTTCTTGGAGGTTTATCTTTTGCCCAGGCAATAACCAGGAAGGATTCCCAAGTGGCTTTACATGAAATCTGATTATTTGCTTGAACTTTTTTCTCCTTCAAGAGACTTATTGTGATGAATAAAACAGTCGTGACTACACATTTACCGACCTATTACATCATTTTCTTTCCACTCCAGAGGATGAAAGTGCAGTGAGCAGGGGCTTTGACCACACCAAACGTACACTTTACTACTACTAAAGTGTTATAACTTTACTCCTGTGAGTAGCGGCTCCGAACCCCGCTTGTAAAAGGATTCAGGGGGAGGCCGCGCTAAAGCTCCCCCCGACGACGGCCGGGGGGTCGGTCCCGCCTGCCCGACACGCCCTGCGGGCGGGCCGAGTGGGGAGGCGGGTCCGGCCCGGCGCTCGGGACGGGGAGCGCGAGTGGAGCCGCCCGCGGGCAGCAGCGCTCCGCCGCCGCAATGTCCCACTCGGTGGTCCTGCGCGGCCCTTCGCCGTGGGGTTTCCGTCTGGTGGGCGGTAAAGACTTCAGCGCCCCGCTGACCATCTCCAGGGTGAGCTCGGAGGGGCAGCGGAGCGGGGAGGGCACCGGCCGCAGGTGATGGGCGGCGGGGATGCGGGTGGTACCCGGGGTCGGGCAGCTGGGACCAGCGGGAGTCAGCGCTCGGGCTCTGTTTGACTTCAGATTAGTCTGTATACACCCAAAGGCACCCTCCTCAAAACTCAGCGCCGTTTCAGCCGCTTTTCCCGGTGCTGCAGCGTTCTCTATGCTTTATTTTTTTGGTTGTTAATTCATAAAGGTCCGCTTTCAAAGTTTTTAGTGTTCAGAGGGTTTGGATTCGTGCCCTGGACTGAGTTCACAGGGTGTTGGGGTTTTTAAGGAAGGCATGAGTTAAGTCTGCAAGAAGTTTGTCCGCACAGGCTGCAGCGTTCTGGGGTCCCTGTGGGCTGGTAGTAATTACTGTGTAAGCGTACTCACACTTGTGTTTAACCTCACAAAGATGTATTCTGGAAACTTCTTTGCTAAGACGCCGCAGATAGCTTGAAATAGGCTTTGTGTGTAGATATATGTGAAAACAAACCATCCCCCGTGCAGGAGGGAGCCCGGCGAGGTGGTGTGCGGGGCTGTGTGATGGATGAGCTGCTGTGTCTGAGCTGGCCCCGTTCCTGCGGGCGCTGGGCTTTCCATCGCCGTCGGGCTGCCCCGGGGAAGGGCTGGGTGCCCCGGGGAAGGGCTGGGTGCCCCGGGCTGCTCTGCCTTCCCGGCGTGTCGGGCCGTGCAGGATTGCCGAGCTCCCCTGGGCAGCTGCTGGAGCAAACACTGAGTGTACTGAAAGGCTTTGAAAGGAGCTATAACTTAAAAATGTTGGTGTAACGCACACAAGCTGTTTGCCGTCTCCTCAGTCATCTGCCGAAGCTGTGACAGAAAAGAGAAAACATGTACCCTGAGTTTCAAAGAAGTAATTATGGAAGAGAGCATGTTTTAAAGAGACTTTGTCTGTATTTGAGTGAAAACGCGCCTGTTGCATAGCTCTGTCTCTGGTTTTGCCTTGGACTGTCCCTTTCCAAGCGCTCCAGTGGAACAGGAGGAGGTGGATGAGAGGGAAGGGAAGGGCAGGGCAGGCAGGGAGCAGCAGCTGGCGGGGCTGGCTGTGCCGCTGGGTGGGCAGGAGACTGTTCCCAGCTGGGGGGTGTGCGGGACGGGGCACTCGGTGTTTGGGGCTCAGCCTCTGCCTCCTGGGCATGGCGAGTTCTGTTTCTCCGCCGGTAGCAGGGGATGTATCACAAACCACCTCTCGGCAACTGTAAAAATGTTCCTGTTGGGAAAATGAACATCTCAGCTTAGTGGAGTGAGCCTCTTTTCCTGTTACTTTGAAAAAAAGAAAATTAGTTTAATATTAAACAAGAAAAAACGAAGTCTGCTTCTGCCTAGGCAGGTGGCTTGCCAAATTTCTTGTTTGATTCAGCAAACCTGGGAGGTGTGAGGAGGCTGATTCTCATCAGGCCAATCTTGCCATGGTTCACAGGGAGCTGTAACACAAGAAGTAGTTTTAGGGTGTTATTCCATGTGGCAGCCTTTTAAATTGGATCCTTTTTGAATTCTGCTCCTGCTGAAGAGTGAGGTGATGCTCTGATGTTACTGTACTCCAACAGCTGCTCCTGGAGGGTGATAAACAACTTGCTGGGATGTAAATGTAGGTGTAGAGTGTTCTGCTTAGGCTCTAGTCTCTTAACACAAGAAAAGACCTCACTTGCTTTTCAAATAGTACCCAAAAATGTTAGAACTGGGGAAAAAACTTGCTTCTGCTGCAGCTCCTGGCCTTGGGGATACGGGAAGGGCTGCTGGAGGGCTCCCCAGAGAGCCAGGGCTTTGCTTGGTGGTGGGTGTCTGCAACCCTGCTACTGTGCAGAGGACTGACCACGGCTGCTGCGGTGCCATATTGCCTTTTACTCTGTAATAGCCCAGGAAATCTCTTCTTTCTGTCTTGAAAGCCGGGCAAGGGGCTGGGGGTTTCCCATCCCCATGGACAGGGAGCCCCCAGCCCCCTGCTCAGGCTGGCTCACTGCGGGAGGGAGGGAGCCCCTTGCTAATTGTGGAGGCTTTTGGCTGATTTCTGCTTCCTTCAAAGTGCCTTTTCTTCTTTGCTTTCTATTTTATTTGTTTTATTCTAAAATGCCATTAAATTACAAACATCTTTGGAAAGCAGAAGTTCTGCCAGGAGGCAGGACCACACTCTGGGAGTGCCACATCCAGCTGCGAGCCCAAGTTGCTGACAGGCTCTGGGTGTGCTGGGCTGCCCGAGGGGTGGGGGTTAGCACCCCACTCCCGGGTCCAAGGGGGGCTGAGGATCAGTGTGCCGTGAGGTGTTTGGAGTGACAGCTTGGCAAGCATCCTCCCCGGACTGGTTGTGTTGGGAAATCGGGTTGCAGTTTGGGATTTGAGGCATCCAAAGCCCCCCATGTTCAGCTCTGGGTGCTGGAGGCTGGCTGCCTGCTTAAAAAACACAAGTTTATCTGTGTAGAGATTGGGGAAAAAACTGTTTTGGTCATTGTTATGTTGGTTTTCTCTACTGTTTGCTGAGCTTCTGCAGGAAACCATTTGGCTCCAGACCTCTCCTCCACTGTAGCAGTGCAGGGATGTGTCTCTGGCCCAGGAGCTGCAGCGGTGATGCTCTGCTGGGGGACATGGAAGGGGGCAGCTTCCTCTCCAAAGCCTGCCCAAGTGTCATGGCTCCAGTTGAAATGAAGGCAGAGTTCCTTAATGGGGCATTTGTGGGACCTGAAGCCAAAGTGTCACTTCTAGAGGGGGAAATAGTGATGCAGTTGGTGTGAAAGGAGCTGCCAGACCGAGCTGAGCGAGAGCCACAGCAGTGCCAGGCAGGGAGAGGCACCCGGCACGGCAGGAGGGACAGCTGAGAGTGGTCCACAAAAGTGGCCTGTGACAGTACTGTCAAGAGAGAAAGCTGAAAAAATACGGATCTGGCAGCAAGGAACATGACAATCACTGAATCCTGCTTTGTGTGGGACTTGCCTCTCTCCCAAGGGTTTGCTTTGGCCCTTACCCCCTGTGAGGTGGCTGTGTCTGTGCAGCTGGTGGGCTGCAGTCCATCCTGGCAGCTGTTTCAAATGTGCTCATGATATCAAGCACTGATCCCTTCCTTGAAAACAGGTCCCTTCCCTCTGTGATTTGATCAGTCTTAAGTGACCAGGGGTAAAGATCTGATCGCTCCAGTGACTGAGAGGAGCTGGTGCAGAGCTCTGCCCTGGAGAAACCAGGGCTCTGGTTGGGTTATTGAGTTCTTCATTGTTAAAGATAAATGCAAATCCAGCAGGGTGTGCTTAGGGCACCTCTCTCATGTGGTCACATGAAAAGTTAGGTGTGCTCTAGCTCCCCTTTTACTCCCTGTTTCTTCTTGTATTTTCAGGAGGACCCAGATAAGCAGGGATGGAGTTTGCTGGACTGGTTTTGGGGGTACACAGCCCTTCAGGGTGATGCTGGTGTGTTGTCAGCACAGTGCTGGGAAGGGAACTGTAGCCCCAGGCTATGCTCTGGGGGGGAAACTCAGCTTATTTTATACCCACTGTTACAGATGGGTACATCACATCATTAATGGATAGTCCTCCAAAGGATACTTGTAGGAGTGGGGAATGATCCAGGAGATCTGCTTAGAGTTGGCCTTAATGACTTGATAGAAAGTGTTTTTAAGGCTTAATTAAATTCCTGGTAGCCGACAGCTGCTTTCCCTGGCTGAGCAGGTCCACAGCTGGGTGCTGTGCTGGGAAAGGGGGTTCACTGCAGCTCCTACTCCACGTAGTGACAACATTCCCTCTGACCAGCAGCCACGGCTCAGGAACGAGTAACTCTCTCGCCTGTTCTCAGTCTTGTGCTGGTAACCACATCAGTGAGTGCTGTGGTTCTGTGTGGGATCACAGCTGATCTAGCCCTTGCCTGGGATTAAAAGCTAATCAGTCATTAGTGTAACTGGAGTTGCTGAGTGTGTTTAATCACTTGAACTCGCCTGTCCGGCTCCTGGAGCAGTCGGTGTCTTCATCTGCCCACCTCTGCCAGTGCTAATCCATGCACTTGCTGCTTTTGGAACCATAGCTAAATTACTTGGCTGAACAGATAATTGACAAATGGGCCAATTCCAGTATTTTTAAAATGAGATTTTAATACAGTTTTTCCTTTATCTGCTGGCCTCAACATCGGTTTACCCACTGGTCTCCAGTGGAGCAGCAAAAATGCAATTTTCAGAGTTTCTTGGAACTGTAACACAAGAAGGGTGAGAAATAATTGGTCTGCAATCCATTATCCAGGTATTGTTTGAGTTAAGGTTGACTTTTAAACTTAAGCAGCTTTTGCATTTGAGCAGAGACATGTCCTGTTAAAGGTTAGGATACTCAAGAAGGAATTCTGCTGAGGAAGGAATTCCAGTAAAAGAGATTTTGTTGACTCTGTCAGGGCAGCCAGCAAATGCCCGAGACCGTTGCCGTGCTCCCTTGTGAATGCAGAGAGAGCCACTCCTGGTGACGATTTCTGGGGTGGCCTGTGAGGTTTGTTCTTGTGCCAGGGGATGGCAGAGCACAAAGGACTTGCCCAGAGCCAGGGCTGGGCGTGCAGGTTTGGTTTCTCCAGGAACTCCATGTGTTGGTGGAGAAGGCAAGGAGCAGAGACACCAGCAAAGGGAACAGGGCTTTTCCCTTTGATTTCCATGAGGTTTTTCCTGTTTTCCCGTGTAATTTTTATGCATCTGATAGTTTGTAATATGGAAGTGATGCACTCTGTTCAGAGCTCCTGGAAGGTCTGAAGTAGCCGCTCTGTGTTGATGAATCCCAACTGGGACCCCAGCTGACTGTGCTGACCTCTGGTGTGTTTGCTGCCTGTGTGGAGCTGAGTGATGAAAGCTGTCCCTCAGCTGGCTGCACAGTAATGTTTGTCACAGTATTTCAAGTGGGATGATTTTTTTAAGCGGAGGGAAATATTTTGCCTGTCAATTTTCGTCGTTCTCGTCGTTCTTGTGAGCTCTGGGGCGAGAGGTCTGGGTGGTTACGTGTGAAGCTGTGCTGGTACAGAACAGTTCATCTGAGCTGCAGATAAGAACTAACAAATATGTCACAGACATTTGCTGCTGAAGTGCTTCTGTCACTGAGGCTTTTTTAATAACTGAAAGAGAAGCAGAAATGATGGTGCTGGTTCAGGAGACAGCAGTGGTGGAATATGCTGGAATGAAACCCTAAATGCTAATTACTGTAATCAAGCACAGTGATAATCCTGAGTGGGAAAGCAGGCGGAAAGAATGATTCATGTAGATCCATTCAGGCAAGGTCTGACCTTGGGGCAAGTTAGCAAAATAAACCCAGCACACCCTCAAAACACGCCGGGCTGGACAAAGCAGAGTGGGCTCAGTGTCACTGGGTATTTTGGGTTGGGATATGGGGGTTTGTGGGTTTGGGGTTTTTCTTTTTCCTCCCCTTTCTTTTTTGTTTCCTTTTAAATGATGATGATGTCAATTTTCCTTGAAGATTGAAAGATTGCCTGTTGGGGCAGGTATTCAGAGTTACTTTGTAGAAGTGTGCACTTAATCCCACTTGATAAAGTGGGTAAAGGAGAATAAAGTTAGACAGAAAGGCTCTGTTAGTGTAGGAAGCATACAGGAGGAAATATGTGCAATTATTCTTTTTTCCTAAACTTTTTCTTGCTGTAAAACACAACAGATAGTTATAACCCTGGCCCTGCTGGGGCTAGAGCAGTCCTTTAATTTTAACACAAATATGGCATTGGAGATTGTGTGGAATTAGTGCAGACCAATGCAATTTAATTTCATTTTTTGTAGCTTGGGGGCAAAATATATATCACAGGTCTACAAGAGTTACAAGTGGAAATCCTAGAAGGCACAAGTCCTCTTAAATATAATATTTCTAACTGAATTTGTCTGATTTCCAAGCTCTCAAAACACACTGACTCATGGTTCTTAGATACCTAAACACTTACTGAGAACGTTTTTGTTTTTTAAGTCATCTGTGACCACAGGTGCTAGAGTGTGAAGGAAAACAGTCGATCTCTCAAGCTCTGGCAGTGTTGATAAGAAAAGGTTAAAACAAACGTGTTCACAGAAAAAATACTCTGCTTGATTTGTTGTTGGTGCCAGATGTGTGCAGAGCAAACCCCGTATCTCAGCAGAGCTTGTTCGTGCAGTGGCTTTGTACACAGCCCCTACCGCCCCTCTCGCCCCAAGCCCTGGGAGATAAGGTTGTGTTTGGCTTCTGCTTCACAATTTACACAAAACTCCAAACAAACCCAGGTTTCACTACGTTATTTGAGCAACTGCAAAGATGTTGAGCCACAGTGTGGCATTTGAGGAACTTCACCATCCAGCAGAGACCCAAAATAAACCCCACTTTCTCCCCACAGAGAACACAGAGCTCTATTAGAAAAAAAGAAGTGTTGTGCAAGAGCATTTCAGCCAATGAATTTTCCAAGCACCATAAAGATGCCTCAAAGCCTGTGCCACACTCAGTCCTTCTTGTCAACCAGAGCAACTCACATTCACACCCATTAAGCCTTAAGTAGTTTTACATGTTGTGTGGACTGATAGCAGATGATGTGCCAGTGACATTTTACAGTGTGAGCTTCAGAAAGCAAAATACATCAGATTAAAGATTATTTCAAGTCATTATTCTTAATTATCAGATATGGGCAGTGCTAAAAGAGAAGCTGTCGTGAACAGTTGACTCCAGGACCGGTTGACAAAGGGTACGCAGAGGAGATGGTCACTGGGAGGTTTGCAGGATGCTGGCTCTCAGTGCTGTTGGTTACCATAAGCCACAGAACACTTCAGAGACCCCGTGGTCTGTGACTAACACCTGTCTGTGCACAGAGAATGAAGCTTCAGGTTTGCTCCCCGACTGAATTGATCTTTTTATGTTGAAGAGTTGTCTTCTGTTTGGAGATCGCCCTGTGGCCACTCCCCTTCTGCGTGAACAGAAAGCATCAGCCTGCCTTCCTGGCCGAGAGGCTGCAGGTGTGGAAGGGAAGCTCCAAGCAGCCCCACCCAGGGCTTGCTCCTGAGGAGGGCTTGGGAAGCCCTGGTACTTGCTGGGGGTGTTGGAGGGGTCAGCTGAGCCCTAAAGCTCTGCAGGAGATGAAGCAGTTGTGTCCATAAACTCTCTGATGCTGCTGAACCAGGTCTGCCGAGCGGAGCCTGCGGGATGTGGTGATGCTCCAGGAGCACCCACATCTCACCAGTGTCCCCAGGGCAGGCTGTCCCACCCTGGCCTTCTCCCTAAGACAGCAGAGTGAATCTAGAGCAGATCTGAGAGCAGAAGCAGCTGTGTGGGTGACGAGGGGCCGTTCTGGGCAGCAAAGCAGCGTCTCTGTGACTCGTCCTTGGAGGAAGGGGTAAGGGGGCTCCCGGTGACTGTGGGAGGCAGTGTGAGCTGCTGCTGCCTGTGCTCCGAGTGCTGCTGGAGCTGAGAAAGTGAGTTGCTGACAAAATACACCAGATGATCCTTGTGGGTCCCTTCCTTGTCTTTCTGAATCCACGTTTTGAGGTTTGCACTTGGGTTAGTGGCTGTTTGCTGTAAAACCCATATCCAATTTCGTTGATTCTCAGCCTTTCTTTGTACAGAGACCTCAGCCTTTGAGCTGGGTTAGGACCTACACTATGGATCTGTTTCTAAATTTGGATTTTGACCCGTCAGTACTTGGATGCAAAAGGATTTTCGAGTGTCTTGCCTTTTATAACACTTGTACTCCAATTCTTTCCCTTTTGTGCTTTTAAGCTTCTTGTTTTCCTCAGTAGTTAAATGAATCCACATTGTATAAACAGTGTTCTTCATTCACTGGGATCTGAGCATACCTAAATAATGCCTTGGTGCATCAGACTTTATATAAGCAACTAGAAAAATGCAAATGGATTGGAACGGAATATATGGGAGTTCAAAGCAGGAGGCTTTGAAAAGCTGAAGAGAATCCCTGGAAAGAATGTTTAAGGATTTGGGGAATTTATCTTCATTAGTAAGTCATTTGACTCTTGGTTCTTCTTGTTTTAAAAGATGTAGCTGTGTAAGATCATCTCCTGCCCCGTAGCATGAACAGGCTGGCTTTGTTTAAAAGCTGAAAATTTGTCACACTATCTTGAAAGCCTCTTGAAGACTTTAATCAGTGCCTTTTGATCACACTTGCAGAACAGAAAATTCCCCCAGCCTTGCCTGCAACAAACTACCATTGATTTAAGAGAAGGGCGGTGTGGTCTGGGGAGGCTTGTTTGGGATTGCACCTTTTAACCCATTAAATCCTGGGAAGGGGGCTTCCTGCACTGAGGGCTCCTCCTGCATTAGAGGAGCACTTCTTACCAAAGGTGGAGATGTGGCTGAGAGAAAGCTGCCTTCATTATCTGGGTGTGAGGGACCAGAATAGACACCTTTTGTTGATTTGAGTGAAAACTGCTGGGACAATAAAGACCAAGGTGATCTTTACCATGGCTGTGCAGGCAGTGAGGAGCTGCATCCCTTGTCCTTGGGTCCTGGCACAGGTGACCTCAGGGACAGATTTCTGGGGAAAAGAGTAAAAATGAAGAGGGATTAAGTTAATAAAACAAATTAACCTTTCACTAGAGCGTTGATTGTTTCAGCCTGTGGTGTTGGGCCCATTCTAAAGATGGCTTGGGCGAAGTGGAGCCGTCCCTCTGGGCAGGGTTCCATCCCTGCCTGGGCAGGGGATGCAGGCAGCAGGCACGGGGACTTTGCCCTGCTCTGAGTGCTCTCCCAGCCCTGGCACCCTTCTGTGGTCAGGCTCCAGGGCAGAAAGCAGAACCCTAACTGTGTTTTAAGAGTGAACTGCTCTTGGTGTGAATAATCTTGCTTACTAAATTAGACTGCACGGCTCCAACACCAACAGACTTAGGTTAAGCACAAGGCAGTTGCCTTAATGTGCTTTATTTTACTGGTCTGCTGTCAGATGTCACTTGGTAAATCCTAACGAGGCTGCAGTGGCAGATAAGAGAGCTGCTGCTGGCCTTGGGCTTTTTCCAGCCTGTTTCATAGCATGAGAACATCCAGTTGGCTGGGGAGGGGGCTGCTGAAGGCTGACCTCCCTGGAGGAGGGTGGAAAACCTGCTGAGCACCAGGACTGGCATAAGGGAAGAGGCTGGCTGGCACTCCTGGAGTGGGAAGGTGTAGAGAGAAGGTCCTCTCCCCTTTGCTTGGGATTGGTGTGACTATCTTGGGGAACTTCACCCCAAGTTTCCATCCGTTGGCTTTGGATTCATGATGTTGGGAAAACACCTTCGAGTGCAGGGCAGCAGTAACCAGCTCAGTGCTGTTTTGTTGCTGCATGAAGTTGTCCTTAGGAGCTCAGAGCTCCCCAAGGAGGCAGGATTCTTGTCTGGTCGAAAGTGAAAAACCTTCAGGGGAATTATAATAAAAATATTTACGTTTCTTTAAGCCCGTGGTGTTTGCTGTGGTTTTGGCTCTCAGTGCCGTACACTTGACTGCTCTGGAGGGGTATTGATGTTGCTGTCCCCACGGCACGAGCAGAGCTCCTTGAGAGCTGTGTGGACTCAGAGGGAGCAAGACCCTGTGAGCTGCTGGCAGCACAGGGGCTCAAGCACCCCGTCCCCCCGTGGAATTCACAGCAGCACCTGCGTGGGGCTGCTGCCCGGGGGTTAGCAGGGTGTGCGGGACTGGGCTGGCTCCTTGCTGGTGTGTAATTGCCCTGCCTGAGCTCTTCACTGGAGAGAGGCAGCCCAGGTCCTGGCAGGCTGCCAGCCTGGGCAGGATGGGGCATGGCATGCCCAGGGCACGGCAGGCGCCGTGGGACAGAGCCCGTGTGAGGGCCTGCTGCCTGAGCTGGGGCTTGGCTTTAGGGCACTTGGTGTTGCCTGAGGTGGGGAGATCGCTCACACCACCCTGAGTTACATATCCATTGGTCTGGTCTTGGTCTGTCTTTGTTCAGCCTTGATTTCTGAAATAGTTTGTTCTTGGCACAGGTGGGGAACTTCAAATAAAATGTTATCGTGGTTTTTCTTTATCCTCTCCTGTTCTTGAGCCTCAGCTCCTCTGGAGGCCCCTTTGAGGAACACGGGGCTTGGTGACTCAGTGCAGGTTTTCTGTGCAGTGTTTTTAACCTCATCACGTATCCAGTTACTCTCAAATTCATCTGTTTCATTGATGTCACACACACTGGTTACAGCTCAGGCCCCTCTGGAGGGGCTCAGGTGAGTGGCTCTGGTACAAGCTCCATCCCAAACCTCTGTGCACTGCCAGGCTCTAATGTCATAGAATCACAGGATGTCTAGGTGGGAAAAGATTTCTAAAACCATCGAGTCCAGCTGTTGGGACAGCACTGCCAGGGCCAGCACTAACCCAAGTCCAGAGCAGGCAGAGCCCTGCACGAGGATTTGGGCACAGCACTGACCCCAGACCAGACTCGCCAGGCTTTCTGTGCAGGTTTGGTGGCAATGGCTGAGCACAGCTGTGGGTTAGGGGAGCTTGGTCTAAAGTATTGTAAACATTAGTCGCTGAAATACAAACTTCGGACCTGACAGACACTACAGTAATGACTCCCAAGCTGTTGAGGCACTGATGCTGTATCTCAAACTAAGGAATTCTTGGAGTGCAGCTCCATTTCAAGCCCTCGGTCATCTCCGCAGCAAGCATAAAATGCTAATATGAAAATACTGCCAAAATAATTTGAAATAAACCAGAATCTAAAAATAGGAAAAAGCTATGAGTCCCATTTATGAACAGCTTATTCTCCAAGGAAGCCACAATCTGGTTAAGATCAGTGCAGGGGGAAAAATCCATCAGACATATAGACACCACTGAACAGACAGGAACAAAATACAGCTGTCCTGGGTCAAGCCGAAGGTTTGTTAGTCCAAAAGCCTGCTGGCAGCCAGGGCTGTGGGGTGGACACTGAGAGAAGCAGATAACAGCAGGCAAGAACATGGAGATGCCTCCTTGGAGGTGCTGGTTGAGCTTCTGGTCGACTTTCTGTCAGGTCTGGCAGCTTCTGTGGCTGTAGAAGAACCCTAATGCCCTGTGAATGGATGTGGTCTTACATGGGTCCAAAACACCTAACATACCAGGGGAAAAATAATCCTGTCCTGGGCTGAAATGTCCCGTGTCAAAACTCTCCAGCTAATGTGTGTGGAGCTGAGGAACACCTCCCGTTGTTTGCTCTGAGCTGAGTCACCGGGCAGCCCGTGAGGGGTTGGCCTGGCAGCTCTGCTGGAGCCAAACAGCCCAGCCAGAGCTATTGAAGAGCAAATGGCAAATGCTGATTTACTCTGACAATGCAACAAAAGCTGTAATTCGGGCTGCCAGTTCTATTTAAATGTCAAAAGTGCTTCTCAAACACCTCCAGGCCGGTGTTGGTGGTGTGGGTGGCTGTGGTCACGCAGGGAGCAGAGCAGCAGGTTGTGTCATGCCAGGGGCTGTCGGCTTCTCGCCAGCCTCGGTCCCACGGGCAGCCCCAGCAGGATCCACGAGGGCTGCTGTGGTGAGACGGACTCCTCTGTGAATCCCCTGTGAAAACAGAACAGATCACCCCTGGAAGCATTCAGGGCCAGGCTGGATGGGGCTTGGAGCGACTCTGTCTGGTGGAAGGTGTCCTCACCCATGGCAGGGGGGTTGGGAGTTGGAACTGAGTGAACTTCCAGGTCCCTTCCAACCCAAACCATTGTAGTGTTCTGTGAAATCAAGGCGAAAGCCAGGACCTGTGCCTGCCTCCTTTCTAAAATACCTGTTTAGCGGTGGCCTGTGGTGGCTGGGGGCACTGGGCACTGGGGAAAGGTGACCCCACTTGGTCTCCAGCTGTCTGAAGAACAGTGTCTGGTCTGTCGGTGCCTGGTTGCCACCCTGCACCGCTGTGAGCCAAGCCCAGGGGCAGTGGTGGGTGGAGCAGCGCTCCTGTTGTCTGCATCTCTCAAGCAGGTGTGCTGGGGCAGGGACCCACCGCCTGTGTAAATGAAGAGTAAGCAGAAGCGAAGCACCATCTTGCTTTAGTGCAGTCAGACATGAATAACCAAAAGTCAGGCTCGCTGTGCTTTCTCATTTGATAAACCATGTGGTTGGGTGGTTAGCAGATGCTCAGAATGACTGAAGAGGAAATTAGAGGGCAAACACACAGCTATTAAGAGTTTAAACCGACACGTTTACCTGTCCTGACTACGCCTTGCATCATTTTATATCATTATAAAAATTAAATCCACATTGGGGATGATGTAAATGAAACGGTAATTTCTCAAGCGCCGCTTTTATGGGCTACAGGATTGGTCTTATGGCTGACCACAAACAGTACCTGGACCCGTCATTAGTTCCTCAGGAAAGAAGTTATGAGTTTTATAAGGTTCTGGCGCTCCCACAAACCCTGAGGGAAAGAATTGTGGAGACTTAACAAGCCGTGTGATATTTATAGAATAGAATCATGGAATTGTTTAGTTGGAAAGGATCTTAAAGATCCCCAAGTCCAACCGTTACCCCAGCACTGCCAAGGCTACCACTAGAGCCACTTGGGTTAAATTCCTCCAGGGAGGGGGACCATGCAGGGCCAGGGGAGACAGTCACTTGGATGACAGTCAGGAAAAGCTGATGTGCAGCCTGACCTGTCCCAGGCAGCAGTTGTGGCGCCGGCACTCGTCCTCTCTGTGCCTGGTTACCCAGGGAGGAGCTTCCCTGTGCTCTCTGGGGATTGATTCTTGCAGCATCATTTAAGCTCTGCAAGCCAGAGGAGCATGGAGCATCTCTCTGGAAAGAGGGTGTTCCATTCTTTCAAGCCAGAGACAGGTGAGAGGAGAGGATCTGGTCTCACACTGGCTGGGGTTGACTGAAGTCTCTTATTCCATGGAGTGTTGTTGTGGAGGATGACCCTTGGAGAACTGAGGCTGACCTGAGAGCTCTGACATCCAACCTCGATGCAGTCAAAGCACGTTCTCCAGAAATAACTATTCCTTTTACCTGCAGCTTATTCCAAGAAAATGGACTTTTTTGGGCGTTGTTTTTCTTGTTGTGGTGGGTTTTTTTGTTTTTTTTTTTTTTAAACCTGGAATTCTTTTAAGTAACCCTTTTATTTTTCCCTGCCCAGATTAACCCTGGCAGTAAAGCAGCCATGGCAGATCTGTGCCCAGGAGATGTTATTCTGGCAATTAATGGAGAGAACACGGAGAACATGACACACCTAGAAGCACAAAACAAGATCAAAGCGTGTGTGGACCAGCTGCTGCTCTCTGTGAACAGGTTGGTTTGCTGTGATGTGCTCCTGTGGCAGCTTTGCTGAGGGCTTGTGGCTGCCCTGGAGCAGATGTGCCCTCAGGCTCAGTTCTTGGAGCATGGGCTGGGTAATTGTCCTGTGTTTTCAAAAACAGTAAAACAAAATTATTTTTAATGACCTACTGATACAAAAAATGGGTTCTGTTCATTTATATGTGTGGATTATCATTTGTGCTTTGCAAGACTTGTCCAGGCTGTGACGTGGGTTGAGTGTTTCAGCTCAAGGGAGGTTGTATCAACTCAAGCAAGAGCAGCACTGGGATTGAAATCTCCTTTGGACAAACCCTCCCACTTCATTAACATCCACCTGTCATTTTCCTAAACATCTGTTCAGTGAATACACATTTGATGGTCTGGCCAGATTCACTTTTTAGAGTATTTCGAGGCAAAATGGAGACTTGAGTTTGGATGGGGTTTTTGTTTCTTTCTTTTTTGGGTTTTGGGTTTTTGGGTGTTTTTGCTTTCCACTGGTATTAATTCTGCAGCTAAATGTTGTTAATCACAAATTATCCAAGCAAAATGAGGGCTCCTTATAAGGTTCATGAATGGCTAATGTTATCTGTAATAGTTTAAATAAGTGGATATAGTTCTCCACTTCAGATTAAAGAGGCATTTCCTGCTGCAAAGAGCTATCGTTTGCTGTTTATGGTTTCCCTGGAAAACCCTGTGGTTCTGACTGGGTGCCTGGAAGCAGCACTGCCATAAATGGAGCAAAGGCTCTGTGGCTCCTCGTGCTTCCTCAGGCAGGGGTGTCCGGGCTGCCTGGCTGAAGCACAGTCCTCTGAGCTCAGCCCACGGTGTTTGGGTGATGTGGCTTCAGCACTGGCAAAGAAAGAAAACAAGAAAAGCAAGCAAACCCTTCACACAGGTGGAATTTCCCATAGCCAAGGAAGGGCAGTGGTTTTGCTTTCCATTTGGAACAGCTGTCAGGTCTTGAAGTCTTCATAATGAAATGCAGATTTGAAAGGCTTTTGTATCTCAGAGACAAAAATAAATGCTCAGAGTTCTGCGAGGCAGGAACAGACAGGAGCTGGTGATGGTGAGATGCTGCTCAGAGTGGGGTGGCTCCTCTTGGAGGAGATCACACTGTTGGGTTGGGTTGGTGGCTTCTCTGAGGGCAGAACACACCTTGGCTGTGCCCAGAGATGCCCATGAGAGTGGTGTTCCTCTTGAGAGGAAAAACTGAGTGTTTGTTTTCCTACAGTAAGGACAGCAGCTCCACTGATGTGTTACTAGGTCTATTTTTAGTTTGACCCAAAGTGGGTGCACAGTGACGTGGCTCTTGGATCTCTCTCCTGTTTCCCGAGTGACCTGTTGGATCCACTGACTCTGCCCAGGCGTTACTCACTGCTGGCACCACATCTGGTGCTCCCTCCTCCACGTGAGTGGATCCCTGCTCCAGGACCTGCCTCCTGGGGTGGGGGTGACCCAGTCCTGCCGAGGGATCTGTGTCCTGGGACCTGACAGAGGTTTCCCTGGGGTTTGTTGGTCTGTGTGCCTGTCCAACCGCTGCTGTTTGTCACAGCTGTGGATTGCCAGCCCTGGGCCCTGCTGTGAGCCTGAGCTCCAGGAGAGAGCAGGGTGTGGATTAGTGTCTGTTCCCTCGGGCAGGGGGTACTCTCCAAGCAGAATCATCTCTGTGAGCTGCCTTCAACAAAATCCAGTTTGCAAACCAACACAAGGAGATTTGTTTGTAAATGTGTGTTTGTCTGACATAGATTTGAAGTAACAAGCTTGTTTGCTGTATGTCTTTAGCGAAGACACATGAAATTTGGTGTTAACTCTGTTTTCCAAAGCAGGGTCCCTCCAGTCAGGCATGTGTGCAGGGGGAGGGCAGGGAGCTGGGCAGGACTTCCATCCCCTGGTGCCTTCCAGCCATCTCATGCCCTTTCTCCATCAACCCTTGACATTTTGTGTTACTGAGATAGAGAACAAGATGGGTTTTGTTTTCACCCTCTGGTGAGTAAATGCCCTTTGATTAGAAAGTTCAGTAGGAAAGTCAGAATGGGGGGAAAACAAGAGTGGGGAGTTACTGGGTGATGTGATGGGGTGTCCCAAGACAGACATGGCCCCTTTGGGTTCTGGAGGTGTTGAGGATGCAGAGATGGGATTTGATGAGATGAGATGCTGATTATCCCATTTATCAAATCTGCTTTAATAAGACATTTGGATACACTGGTGGGAAACACACAAACAGCCAGAGGACTGGCCCTGGGTAGAATAAACAACTGGAGTGTGGTACTTTCCCCTGGAGTGCAGGCAATAGCCCTGCCCTGTGCGTGGGAGGGAACCACTGAAGTAAGTGGGATTTCTGTTGTGATGTGAACTTCAGCACTGTCTGCCATTGGGAGTGTCATGCTGGGTTTGATAGTTTCTCTCTTATCCAGCTGCATGGCAGGATCTGCTCATCCAGTCAGTCCAGAAGGAATAAAACTGAGAGCTTCTAATCAAATATGAACATGTGATATCCCACCACTGTAACGGGGAGCAGCACCCAGAGCACTCCTCCCTGTGGCTCTGCCGGCCAGACCATGCCATAAAATTGGGTTGGAGCCTTGTTTTTCGGGAACAGAGGGTTGAGCAGCCAGAGGACTCGGCTGTGGGACAGGAGACCTCGTGGCATCGCTGTTCCTGCTGCCGGGAAGGCCTTGGCAGCACCGTCCAGACCTGCCCGTCTGTGCCACAGGGCCAGGGCCAGCCCAGCAGCTTTTTCTGAACCTTTTGTCATCTGCCAGCTGGGAGGGTGAAGACTTGTGCTGCAGCTTTCCTGGAGGAGCTGGCCCCATGCCCACGTAGGGAGAACTGCCGGGACGGGGACGCTGCAGCTTTTCAGGGATCTTGGGGTCTGTGGTTCTCCTGTGCTCCTGCAGCCCCCAGTCAGTGTTTGTATCTGAGAAGCTGCCCCTGCTCTCAGGCTGGACTAACAGATTGTTTGTTTGTTTGTTTTAATCTCTTTGTCCTTTATCAATGGCTTGAATCTCTTGAGGAGGGGTTCTTCCTCCTCCTTCACACCCCCATTTTCTATCAGCTTTCCTGGACAGACCCCTGATCCATCTGAAGTTAATGGGTGTTTTGTCCTTGGCTTTTTTTGGGTCCTGCTTTGCCTGGACACGTGCAGGGCTGTCTCTGGGCAGTGGGGCTGTGACAGGTGAAGCAGCACAGTCACCTTCCTGGCCTGAAATGGAGTGGTTGAAAATCCTCATCAGCTTATGAAAGGAGTTGATTTATATAACTGACACTTTTGTGGGCACTGATGTAAGGTGTGAGGAACTACCTGGGCATTCCTGGTCGGGGCTGGGCATCCAGGTCGTGGTTAATGGCTCTGAAATGCGAGGCCAGGAGTTCAAGTGGGCTTAGTGAGGCTGGACAGCACCTGGGTTGTGGGAGAGGGGGGGTGATGGTGCTGATGAGGATTTGGTGGAATGGTTCAGACTGCCCTGATGATAAATCAGGCAGCTGTTCCAGCATCATCTTCCCAGCTGTTGAATCCCGAGCCAAGGTAGCATGGGACCTACTTTGCCTTCAGTCCTGGAAGCAGTTTCTTTCCTCTCAGTTTGGTGTGTGTGCCACTGCTGAGTCTGCTTGGAGAACTGGAGTATGAAGATGCTCTATTTATTCCTGCTCTCTGTACAGAGATGGAGTTTCTCTGGAAGTTTCTATGGGAGAAAGCCCAGTATTGAATCTGCTGGAGATGTAGCCCCAAAAGTCCCTGGAACCTCACGCAGCTGATGTTCTTCCCCCTCCCCCAGCTCCTGGAGGCTGTGTCGGGGTCCGTGAGCTGTGAACAGTGCAGACACGCTGCTGGAAGATGGGAAGGATGACAATGTGTGTTCTCAAGTTTCCAGTAAAAGTACAACTGAAAAAGTGAATCACAGCTTCCCCTCTGGAGCTCCTCGAGGACTAATAGAGAGGAAAAGCGGCAGCTTTCCAGAGCAGTACACAATGGTTTCAGGAGAGAGGAATGAAGGAGGAGAAATCCTGCAGCTTGTCCTTCATGTGGTCTGGACGAGGCAGGTCCTTCAGGGTGCTCAGCAGAGCTCAGCTCTTGCAGGGATGGATCCAACACCTCACAGTTGTCATGGTGAGGTTCACAATCCTGGGAAGGTGAAGCATTGACTGTAGCTGCTTCTAGACAGAGTTCAGCTCCTAGAAGGCTCATGGCCACATAAGGGATAAAAATCAGCTCTGAGCATAGTGATGTGCCCTGGTGGGAGGTGAAGAGTGTTCAGGAGATGGACAGGACCCTGGAGTCACCCTCCTCAGTGGTGGTGAAATACAGCAGTGTGATTGTTCTGGTGGTTTGTGGCTGCCCAGGCAGAGATGGCAGTGTCCTGGATGCAGGCTGGCACTTCCCCAAGTGATAAATGTTAGTTTATGAGGGGATGGAGAAATCAGAAATTCGGTGAGACCCAGGAATTCTTGCAGCTTAAAAGCAGCTCTACACATGTTGAGAGTGAGACTTACAGATCATTGCCAGGTGAAAAAACATTTTGGTAAAATATGTGAGCATATGCAAGTAATCTTTTGAGAATGACTTTGAGACTTCTAGAAAACAAGCAGTGGGATAAAAGGTGTCTGCAATTTTGGTTTTTTTATGATGTCCTGTTAAATGGGTCCGTTTCCCACGAAGCCCCATGTGCAAGGCCTAGCACTAACCTAGGGCAGGTTATTTTTCTCGGGCTTGTCCTAGCAGCCCTAAGAGAACAGAGTGGTGTTAGTGCAGGGTAATGATTTCCACATAGCTGCCTTTAATCCCCTACAACACATCTGAAAACACTTTTCCCAAAATGAAACGACTTGGAACGTTTGAGCGACGCCTGATCTCCTGCCCATGACGTTAGGAAAGTGCAGTGGGTGTTTGCTGTTGCCTGAACACAGAGCTCTGACTGCTGGTAGTACGAACCTGCTGCCAGGGTGTCTCAGAGGGACTGTGCTGCCCCCCATTTCCCCCTGCTCTGGGCCTTGCTCAGCCCCCGTGTCCTGGGAGGGCCAGGGGACCCCTCGTGCTGGTCCTGCTGGGCATGGGGTGTTCCTTCAGCCAGGGCTGGGAGGGAGCTCCAAGCATCAGCCCCTCCTGCAGGAGCTGCCCCTGGCATCGTTCTCCCAGACACTCATCTCTCAATTATTTTGGATTATTTTGGATTACGTGGTATTTCACTGTTCCCAGGGAAAAGAGGGAGCCTCCCTGTGTAAGCACAAATGCTCATCAAACTCAGGACTTGCATTTCTTTTTGGTGAGGCTGGTGGTTCTCCCATTCCCCTTTGCTTTGCCTTTAGAAGTGCCAAATGGAACCTAAACTGTGCCATGTCAGCTTGTTTCAGCACAGTTCAAGTGAAAGCTGGGGCTGGGGTGAGCCTGGCTTTGTTCAGGCTGTCACTGGGACCTGCTCGAGGTGGTCTCAGTTATACCAAGAATTTCTGGTCACTCTACAGAGCTGATGGTGAAGCCTTGAGTTTAATCATTAAAGCATTAACTACAAAGGGGTTTCTCTGTGCAAACCAATCAGGCTGTGTCTTTCATTGGGTGTAAATACATCCATAATGACTTTCAGAAAACACGAGTTTGGCTGTTTTCTGGTGAAGACAGTGTGATCTTTGTCAGGGGTGTGGAGAACTGGGAGACTCCAACAGGCAAATGCTGGCAGTAGTGGTGACCAAATGCCATAACTTCACACAGAGTGAATTTACTGCTATTGCTCTCATCTTCTGCAATGAGAATTGCTTTCTGAGCCTTGGTTCTTATTTACTGGCAAGCTGAAGTCTTTGGGGGTGCTTTAAGCTGTGTTTGGCACATGGGCTGCAGAGCTGAGTGGGGGGAATGTCATCCCAGCCCCTTCCCGGGGCACTGTGAGAGCTCCTCGGCTGGCCCAGCGGGAGGGAGAGCATGGAAATGATAGTGGTGATCCCTGCCAATGGAATTAGGCACTTCCATTGTTCTGGGCCTCCAGATTTGATTCTCAGTGTGGAAGCAATACACACAGCACTGCATCGTGGCAAAAAGCAGGTTGGGGGTGCTGGGAGTGCTGATGTTCCTGGGAAGGACTGTTTCCTTTGTCCCACTTGGAAAGACCAATTTATGGTGAATTGTCCCAGCCTAAAATCAAATAATTATAGTAAAGATAAATTATCAGAACCAGGCATCTAACTGTGGGAGAGAGTATGTCATTCCCTGTTGAAAAAGCTGTGATGGCAGCACTGAGTAGTGGTTTGGAACAAAAAGAGCTTAAATCCTCGGGGCTGGATCCAAAGTGTGTTAAAAGTCAGTGTGAGTCCCTGCTTTTGGTAGGTTTTGAGTCAGACCCTAGATCTGGAAAGGCAGCTTTGTGTGCTGACTGGTGTAGCTGCAAAATACCAGAGGTAAAAAATCTCCTCGAGAATTCCTGGGTTAAAACTGTGCTCCTTATTTTTCAAACTTGGACTCTGCAGATAATTAAACTGAAGCTGAATGCGGTATGTGGCAGGGGCCAGAGTCCACAAAGGATGGCTGGATGCAGTCAGTGATCTGTGCCCATGGAACAAGACCTACTTTCGTTAACTGGAGCATATGCAGTTTGCGATGATAAACAGAATAGTTTGCATGTGAAAGCTTTATCTTGAACTTCATGAAGCTTCCATCTCCCAGTTCAACCTCGTTGCATCCCAAAAAGCCTGTGTGCCAGCCTGCTGGACCGTGCCCAGCTCCAGCAGCTCCCTCCTACCCTGAGCACTGGAGATCCATGCTGGAGATCACATCCCAGCTGTGCCCCGAGATGCCTGGGGTGGGGCGGGGAATGAGCGGGCACATGAAAAATCTTTGGACAGTGGCAGCATCCTGCTCTGCCTTGGCAAGACTGAAGATGCATTTGGGAATGGAAACTGTATTTTTAGGGCTTTTTGTATCTGGCACCTGTTGAAAGGGTCAAGATGCAAGATGATTCATGCAGGGCTGTGTAAGCCTTCTCCCTGAAAGGTGTTTACAGAATTCCTGCAGTCCTGGTCTAGTATACAGGCCTGCCAGGGAATGCATATATATCTGTATACATACAAGTAATCAGAATCCCTTCGGATTCAGGGCCAGAATAAAGGGACAAAGCCAGGAATACACAAAACAAGAGCCACCACGAACCTGTCTACTGATTTCTTGAACCAAAATAAGTTTGTGTCTTAAACCCCCACTGAGTCAGAGCCTGTACTTCAAGGATGGGTTTTGAGCTTCATGGTTTTAATAGCATGGAACTGGCATCTTCTCTATTTACCACTGTGCTATTTCTGAGGATAACTTTAGACAAATACGTCTATAACAATTCCCTGGCAGGTCTGTGTACTGTACATACATTTGGCTTTTGAGGGGGTTTTGTGGGTTTTGTTTGTTTGAATTATTTTTTTTTTTTTTTGCTTTGGTTGGGTTTATTTAAAAGTTAAGCAGAGTTTCCCTGATTTCCTCCTGCAGAGCCGAAGGGAAGACCTGGTCCCCCCCTGTTCTGGAAGATGGCAAGGCTCAAGCCTACAGGATCAACATCGAGCCAGAGCCACAGGTACGGCAGCACAGCCCTGCACACCCACTGCTCTCCCACCTTGCTTCTGGGGAGAGGAGATCCATGCCTGGGGTCTGGAAAGCCCTCTGCTCTGCCTGCAGTCCCTCCAGAGATGAGGGAGTTGCCATGAGTGGTTTCAAAGCTCTGTGTGCAGGTCTTGCTGTGCTTTCCTTGGGTTGGTACAGCCCAGGCTCCCGTGGTGAGTCAGATCCTGAGCTGATCTGGCATAATCCCGTTTCTGTCACTGCCCTGTGGCTGAGCCAGGCTCTGCAGGATCAGCTTGCCAGCAGCACTAACCCCCTTGAGGCCAGTGACCGAGCTCATGGTCAGCATTACTTTGGCTGGAGCTGTTGGGAGCCCTCTGACAGCACTGCCCAGTGCCTGCCCTTCCTGGGGCACAGCACACCCAGGGTCTCTGCATCGACCTCAGCTGACATCCCTCCATCTCAGCTGCTTCCAAAGTCCTTCGCACCCTCCCAGTCCCGTGATGGTGATTCACCTCCCATGGTGGTGGATATTTCTTTTTTCTAATGTTCCCCTCTTTTTTTCCCTGTTTTTCCTGTCTTAATCCTTTCTCCTCCTTCTCCTTGTTTTTCAGCTTCTCTTCCCTCTGTGTTCAGCTCTGTTCCCTGGAGCCTTCTGCCTGCATCCTGCCCTGCCTTCCTACCCACGGCTCCCAGGGCCGGGCGAGGGCAGCGCCGCCTCCCGCAGCTGCCAGGCAGTGGATGGAGCTGAGCAGGGCTCCGTCCTTGCTCCCTCTCTCCTCACTGATGGTTTGTTAGCAGGGTCAAGGATGACTCTCACTCTCCTTTGGCTCCTCGGTGGGAAAAGCAAGAGGGTCTCTGTCCTCCCTCCCTGCCTCTGAGGTACTGGCCTGGCAGCTGTTGGGTGTGCTGGTCCGTGCTGTGGAGGTGTCTGGGGAGTGAGGAGGAGGTCGGGGTGGGGATGTGGGCAGAGGTCAGCTCCTGCTGTCCTGCTCCCCCCTGGGTGTGTGCTGAGCTGATGCCCACGCTGCCAGCTTTCCCAGGGCACCCAAGGTCGTGGATGGCAGTGCTGGAGCCATCTCGCAGCTGTAGGTTGGCCAACCCCTCCCAGGGCAGCAGCAGAGGCCCTGGAGCTGCCTGCAGTCTTCAGAACGGGGAATTACATCAGTTCAGGCTGGCAAACCCCCCTCTGCTTGCCCCAGTGACACAGAAGTGCTCTTGGGCTGACCCTGAGTGTTCAAACGTTGCTCATATCTCCTTCTCCACAGAGGGGGGTTCTGTCGTGTGCTGCTGTGTGTTTTTTCTCCAGCCCCCATGAAAAGCCCACGGGCAGGTGCTGCTGGTTTAGCTCAACTGCTCCTTTCTAGAGGGGTTTTTGAATATCCCAGTAAGGGTCCCAAGGTGTCCCTGCTGCCCTCCCTTGGCTCAGTCCAGAAGGAGTATGAGAGCTGCACGGGTGGAAGGGGGGAATAGTGCTGCAGGGAGTGGTGTCTCCTTCAGTGAGGAGCGGGGAGAGAGCACTGGCAGCGCAGACCCCACCAAGCGATGTGGACAGGGGTGAGATCCTCCAAACCCCATGAGAAGTGGACCCTAGTCTGAGGCCACTGAGTCAGTTGGCCATTCCAGCCGTGTGGAATTTGCAAACATTCTGCATTCCTGCCCAGGGACAGTGGGCAGAGGCACAGCACCACTGCAGCACCAGCAAACCCACCCCGGTACCGCGCACACGCGACGCGTGGGTCTGTTTGCCTTCCCTGCCCTGAGTGACAGCACAGGGTGATCTGTGAGCCTGGGCTTTGGGTCCTGGCCATGTTTGCTTCATTCATCAATTACAGCCATCTTTTCTGACAGATATTTTTTCTTAATAGACTTTAATGTGCCCAAACCCTATGAATAATATTAAATGAGGAACAAATGTGCAGCAGTTCCACTGCCAGATACAACATTTCTGAGGTTTAATGCAGATTGGATTTGAATCTGACTATTAATATGTGCTACATATGTATCTGCTTAAAAATTAGACAGTTATATGGAATATAATGAGGGGGTAGGGATGGATTATCCTGAATCCAGACCTACACTGAAAATATGTAAATCTGGGGAGTAGGTGGGTAAAGCAGATGTGTTTGTGGTAGGCACTGAAAGAGGTGTGTGAATAAGGGTTCACAGGCACAGGCAGCAGCTCTTGCTCTCTTTTCAGTGCCTGTATCCCCACATACTCTTGCTTAATGGCCTTTTGGGTTTCCCAGAGAGGAGGTGAAGGAGGTTCCATGCACACATTGCTGTGGCTGCACCCAAGATGTGCTGGTTGACTCTTCTGCCTCCCCAAACCAGCTGTGCCTCCAGCGTGGTTCATGCTGATGGCCCAGCCCCATGCCAGAGCTGTGCTCTGGTGTCCTCTGTCCTGCATGATGCTGAGGGTGACCATCAGCACCCGAGAGAACCAACCCTTGCCACAGGCACCCCTTCCCCATCGGTGTGGAGCTCACTGCCTGGAGCTTGTTGCCCCACGCTTGTGGAGCAGTGCCGGGTGACCCAGGGCTGTCCCATGCTGTGTTCATTCAGCCCCTCTAGCAAAGGCTCTTACTAGACTGTGAGAAAGAAAAATCTCATTGTAAAGTAATAACTTGGCTCAAAATGCGCAACCTTTAGGTGCACTTCCTCGCATCTGGAAAAAAGCAATCTGCTTTGAAAGGCAGGGAAAAAAGTCTGCTGGAATTCTGCTCTCAAATCACAAAAAGAGGTTTGGGGTTGTCCTTGAAAAGGGTTTTGAGAGTTTTACCCAAAGTGGCCTTTGCAGTAATGTGGAGCACGTGTCCTTCCTTCCTTCAGATTTTACTCTATCAACTTTTTCATCATTCTGGGCAAAGATGTCTTGGGAGTCCTTTGACTTGTGACTACAGTAATTCTTGCTGGAGGCCCCAAAACATGTGACATAAGCAGAATGCCTCAGTCTGAGCGATTTGGAGAGAGGCTGTATTTCTGTTACTAGAGTTTAGTTTATTTAGGTGTAATCTTTGTCTTGAAGGCAGAGAGAGTGGCAATTGTCTTCTGTGCAAGGGAGCTTGGAAGGTCTGGAGCGGCTGTGAGATCTCCTCTCCCCACTTTCTAAATCTGTTGTGGTTTCTCAGTTGAGTTTGTGGAAAATCCCTACTCAGAGACCAAGAATGTAACCAATTCTCCTTACTAAAACTTTGATTAATGCTGTGACTGCAGGGAATAGCTGCCCCCACAGTTGAAGAAGCTGGAAATGGAGAGCTGCTTGTTCACAATTAGCAGGAACAACACTGAGCAGGATGAGTGAGTCACCTTTGGGAAATAACTTTTTTTTTTTAAGACCAGACTTTGATTATCAGTTGGTTTCACTGGACAAGTCTGTCCTTAACAGCAAGGATCTGTAGAGGAGGCCGGAAACGCAGTGATACTCAGACTTGCATCCTAAAGAGCCAAGGGCTGCATGCCTGTTGGACCTGGAGATGGGTGGAGGTGGGACCTTGAGGATGCTGGGGCAGCTCAGAGCTCTCCAGCCAGCAGTCAGCACTCCCGTGGTGCAGACGTGACATCACTGCTGACATGCTGGGATCCCCGGGCTCACTGTGCATGGCGTTGGTGTTGCTGTGGGCACTGGCCCAGCCGCTCCTCCCTGGCAGGCAGAGGGAGTGGGAGCGCCCATCCATAAGTTTCTGGAGATCCCACTGTTTTTGGCTTCCTGTGGCCTGAGCTCTCTAGTCAAAATACTGCCATGTGGTGCTAATAAAAGGAGAGGATGTTTGTTTTCTTGACCGTTTCCCAAACTGCCAGAATTGGCAGCTTTCTGGCCCAGGGGGGCTGGAAACATGGGCTTTGGGCTGTGGAGACTGTGTCAGTGCTAACTGACAGTAGATCAAGTGTCTGGATGGGAGAATAATCGCAGCAGAAATTAAATTGGCAGCACGTAGCCAGAGCTGGAATAGGATGTGAGTCCTCCCAGACCTGGACACTTGGGTGCAATAAGCTGTGTGGGGTGAAAGGCTGGGTTTCCTCTGGCAGTACGGACAGGGAGAGGCACTTCCTGCAGGCACTCAGTTGGGAATGGCATCCCAGTGCTACCCTGCTGGCAGAGCAGCCCCCATGTCACCCTCAGGGGAGGGATGAGGACGGTGGGTCTGTGTTCCTGGTCCCCCTTGCCTTGTCCTCCCTGTGCTGTGCCCTGAGCAGCTTCTGCAGCCTGACCATCCAGCGGGGGGTAAGCTCTGGGCACAGGAGAAGAGCTGGTCTCTCCACAGTGTCAGGGGAGTTGCACAGGAAGGATGAGAAGGCTGTTTTTCCTATAATGTGTCATTCTGTGCTTGACACCAAAGTCTCAGTGCACAGAGCTTCGTGTTAGTTTGCCCTGGCTGAGGTGTGCAGCTTGCTGTGTGAAAATGCCAGCCAGGATGGGGTGGAGAGGGGGAACTGGGTCTGGATCTGCTGTAGCTGTTTGAGCAGCCTGATCCAGGCAGTGCAGGGAACCCAAGGCTGTGTGAGCCAGGCCAGTGGAAATGTGAACACTCCTGGGGTTGCTGTTTGCTGCTGGGTGGGCTCAGGTGTGTGTGGCTGCAGGACTGAGGACCTGCTGCCTCCTGTTGCACGTGGGCTCTGCAGCATCACTCCTGTGACCTCTCATACCAGCCCTGGCCTCACAGATAGTATCAGTCCCCTACACTGCTGATCTCACTTGCTTCTAATTAAATAAATAAAATCGCATGTGGGCTTCAGGGGAGTCTGAGCCTGTGGTGTCTCAGCTCTGGGCACCCACAGTGGAGCAGGGAGGGCAGTTTGGTGCTAACTTGTCCCTTGGCACTGCTTTTAACAGCTTTAAAAATGTTTTAAATATGCTCATATTTGGTTTTTGGTCTCAGCAGTCTCAGTGGTCTCAGCTTTGTTTTACTGAGGGTGAATGTCTCTTCATTTCATTAACTGAGTAATGGACTTAGTTTTGAGTCGAATGAATTAAGTGGAATATTTGCTCTAAGTTCTCCGTGGGTTGCTGCTGTGCAGGGAATTTCCATGGGCTTCTTTGCGCAAGCCTGGCATGGGCCGTGCTGATTTTTGTGAACTGGGGGTTAAAGCCTCCTCGCTGGAGAGGTGGAATTTCCTTTCTCAAGGCTCCTGACCTTCCTTCCTCCCCTGCTCCCAGGGTGGGATGGGCCTGGCTGCTCCCGAAAGCTCTCGCTGGGACCCCCAGTCCCAACCGCCGGGCACCGACCGGCCGTCGTGGCGGAAGGAGGGAAAATGTTTGCCTCGTGCTTTGGGGAAAACAAAGGATGAGCTAATGCCCTGGCACGAGCCCGGCTTCCCGTCCATGGGAACTCCCAGCTCGTTGTTTGAGGACTGATTTAATACTGCTTTCATAGCACAGACATGCTGGATCCTGACGGGCGCTGCGGGTGCTCAGGCAGCGTTTCACACCCAGATATCAGGGGTTTACACACCTCCAGAAAACACTGGTCTGATTCACTGGCTGAAGAGGTTACACACACCTTGCTGTGCACTTGTATTTATTTTTTCCTGTGGTATAATATTGAATCCTTTGAAAGCAAAGGGATTTTCTCAGTACCACTGTAACATCTCGAGCTGTTGTAGCTGTAACCTGCTCGGTGAAATTCTCTGTGTATCTCTTACGTAAAATCGGCATCTTTAAGTGAACTCTGGTAATCTTGGTGTAGAAAAGAGACAAAAACAATCTTGGGATAAAGGGGGGGAAATGGGAATGGAGACTTCAAAATGGTGTTTTCTTTTTGGGTAACTTGAATGGTTTTTTCTTGTTGAAGGTGCGTGGGGCAATACTGGAATGGTGGCAGTGGGAGCTGGTTTAGGATAAAGCACTAACACAGACATGCTGTGTTATTTTACTTGATAACATCAGTTTCAGTGATGACTCTTAACACAGGTAAGGAAACTGCTGCTTGTGTACTCAGAAGTGCTGAGTGTTTGAAAGCACAGGTGCAGCTCAGCATTTCTCTTCTCATCCATTAGGAAAAGCAACTTACCCCAGTTCATTTTTCCTTGTTTCTCACTTACGAGGCATTAATGTCTCTTGGAGGTCACTTCTGTGAGCTGCTGGGGTGAGAGCATGTGGAGAGAGCCATCCCCAGTGGTGCAGGGGGGATGCTGGATGCTGCAGGGATGTCCATCATGGTCCCTCAGGATGGTCAGGCTGCAGCAGCAGCCTCCAGCCCCTGGAGCAGCTGCTCCCACAGAGGGCTGAGACACGTTCTTGAATCTAACAGAATTTACCATTTTTGTTAATGAGTAAAAGTAAAAGGTTGGGGCATTAGAAAAATGAAAAAAATTATATTATCCTATTGCTTTTGCTGTGTTTTCTTATGTACCTTCCCCTGGCTTTTACAGAAGGAGGTGTTCAGATAAACCATGTTGATGAAGTGGGCACCTTTTGGTTTTAAAAATGTGATATCTCTGTAGCCTGAAGCTTAGCTTGTTGCCAGTGATGCTTTTAGCTTCAATTAGCTCCTAGCAGTGGTCATGGAAAGAACATCAGAAAGTGTGATATGATAATACCTGAAAATGCAACAATTCCCCAGCTGGGAGAGAGGAGAGAGACAGTAAGCTGGAAAGGATGAAATCAGGACATGGTCAGTGTTAAGCTCACCAGGTTTGTCCTTTAAGCCAAACACCAGATGGTGAGAAAAGTGATTCTGTGGAAGAGTGGACTGAAATGGGAACAGCAGCATCTCCAGGAGGAGGGGAGCAGGCAGGAGGGTGGGTGGTTACTTGTTGTGATGGTTTGGGGTTTTTTCCATCTGTAGGGAATATCTTCTGTCAGTGGGGAGGCTGATCCAGCAGCAGCCTGTGCATGGCAGGGCAGCTTGAGGCTGAGCCCTGACAGGAGCATCAGCCCCACACCTGCACCGAGCAATGCCCTCCCGTTCCCAGGCTTGGAAGGTGACCCTGAACACGGGGAATAGAGGGAAGGCCCTCTCCAGGGTTTACACTGTTGTTGAGCTTAGCCCTGCAGAGGTAGTCACCTGGCAGGAGCCTGCTGCTGGGGAAAGGAGGAAATGTTGAGGCTTTTCTGCGGAGACACTCGTACAAAGCTCTCCTGTGTGCTGCTTAAACGCCCCTCACCCCCTCGAGGCTAGAACGTGCCCTCTGCACTGCGGCAGGCGAGAGAAATGAAAACACATTTTCATCTTGACTGCCGTGGGGAACTTCTTTCCGTGGCTGAGGATTTTTAAGGGACCACTGGGGAGCCAGGTGGCTTAAGGGATAAAGTTGGGCATTGCAGCTCAAGTCCCTCCTGAGCTCTTTAATTTGCACGAGGGCTGCGGCTTCTCCCGGGGGGTGAAGCTGTTCCCTGGGCCCTGGGAGGCAGCAGCCTTTGGAGCCTTGCTGGTGGCCACCAGAGTGGCTGCTCCAAGGTGGAGAAACGTTACTGCTCTTTGACTGTGAGAGGCTGTGCCTGGGTGAGATGTGTGCTGGCCTTGTGCTGTGCAGGGTCACAGAGTGGTCTGGATTAGGAGGGACCTCAAAGCCCATCCAGTCCCACCCCCTGCCCTGGGCAGGGACACCTTCCACCAGCCCAGGCTGCTCCAAGCCCCGTCCAACCTGGCCTGGGACACTTCCAGGG
>JAYRBT010000028.1:7151766-7166860 GCA_036023395.1 Myiotriccus ornatus | reverse complement strand
GCCACAGCTTCTCTGGGCAACCTGTGCCAGGGCCTGCCCACCCTCCCAGGGAAGGATTTCTTCCCAATATCCCATCTGTCCCTGCCCTCCTTCAGCCTGAGGCCATTCCCCTTGTCCTGTCACTGTGCCCCTGAGCAGTCCAGCCTGTCCTGGGGCTGTGGGTGGGCTGGGGCTCCACCAGGCTGCAGCCTGAGTCGTGTGTCCGTGAGCATTGTCTCTGGCCTTTCCACAAAAGACCATCTGATTTTAAAGTTTGTTCTCTTACTTAAACCTGAAAAATTAATTTGGTGTTTAGCTGATGACTGTGAAAGGAGTGTAGTGAGAAGGACGTGATAGATAAAGTTTTCCTTCAGACCTCCCTTTCAGACTGTGGTATACACTGAAAGGGGAACTTGGCAGAATATTCCAAATCTGTCTCATAAAATAACCCACACACTCTGCTTATCCAGCCTCAGCAAACTACACCTGACCTTTTTTTCTTATCTTTTAATCTTCTGAGCTGAGCTAAATAATGGGATTGTCCTTACTAGAGCTTTTAAAAGTTAGATTGCAGCCTGCTTAGTCTGTAAAAGCAGCATATGAACAGGGCGTCTGAACTGTGCTGATGGGGAAAAATGTGTTAAAATGAGTGTGTAGCTTTTAAAATTTATCCTTTGACTCCAGCTTTGGGGCAGCCTTGAATGTAAGGGCTCCCTGTGGGACTTCTTTTGAGGCTTTTGTTGGAGGACGAATCCTGCTCCCGTGGCCAGTAGCCACAGTGTAAATCTGTTATTTGCATTGAAATTAAATCCATGCTGCCTGTCCTGTGCACCTCCTCTGCGGGGTAATAATAGGATTTCCATTTCTGCGACTTTTAAATCAGTTTATCAGAGGCAAAGCAGTGTCCTTGCTGTTGAAAATCTGGGGGGAAGGAGAGAAAGGGCTGCTGCATTGCAGTTGTCTTCTGTGCAGAGTCTGAGTTTCAGCCTGAGGTTGCTGGATGTGCTGGGATATGTCTTCAGGCTTAATTCCTTGCCACATTTGTATGAAAGAGGACTTGGAATAATGAAGGCAGTAAAATTTCTTCTACAAAAAGCCCTCTGGCAGGAGGGTCAGAATCAGTTTGGGCTCAATTACCCAGGCTAGGAGCGAGGGAGAAAGAAGCCAGGGAGGAGCTGGAGCACTTGAGCTGTTGCTGGATGATGGACACGGGTCACCAAGCAGGGTCACAAAAGACAGCCCTTCCAGGTGACTGCGTGGCTGAAGGATGCTTTGACCTCCTGGTGCACAAACAGAAACACTTGTGTCTCCAGTTCAGCACTTTGGCAGCCAGCGCGCCGCTGACACGGCCGATTGTGTTCTGCTTTTGGGAAGAGGGTGGATCTGAGGAACATCAAACAGAAAGCTGCTTTGGGCTGAGCCAAGTGTTAATGGCCTTCAGCTCTGTTTGAGTCTGATGTGGCGTGTGTTTATAGCAGGGAGCAGGACTGGCACCCTGGGATTAGGAAGTTAAACGCGGTGCAGGCGATCCCTGCCCCCCTCAGCGGGGACAGAGCGGCTGCTGCTCCTGTCCGGGCAGATCTCCCCCCACCACTGCACCAGTGGGCAGATGGAGGCTGGATCTGGGGCTCACAGGTGCAATTTCAGAGGTGTTTTTGGCTCTGCAGGTAGTGGGTTTGCTCCCAAGGAAGGCTTCTTAGATACACCAAAACTATCAAAGCCCTTCCAAATCGTGCCATGGGTGTTGGGGCTTGTGTGGAGGTTGTAGAGACAATGCTGGCCTTTCAAATTAGCAATCCTCAGTTTTAATCTGTCTGGAAAAAGGAAATTATTTTGTTTGTACTTCTGGTCTTTTAAGAGTCTAATTTGTAACACGCTGAAGTGAATGAACTTTTAAATGCTTTGAATCAGAACATGAAGTCTGATGTTCTCTAAAGCTCTGTTTAAAACCTGTCATCTCTGGAGCTAAAGACTTGCAGTTGAAAAAGAATGGAAGGACAAATAGGACATGTTGCAAAATGTCCAAAAAGCCCAGGCAAGCGTGAGAAAACAAATTTGGAGTTTCTGGTTTGTAGGCTAAGAGTTCTCCATGGTGAAACTCCACAGGCCAGCTCTTAGGAAGGGTTTGCAAACTCTCTTGGTTTAAGAAAGGCCATAAAAAGCAGGAAGAAAAGCCAGCAGAGAAAAGCAAATTAGGTCCCAAAGGGGGGAAACTTTAGCTGATCTTGAATTGGAGAACTGGGAGGAAAGCCATCTGGTTCCGGGTTTCTGAGGGTGAACGTGTGAGTGCTTTGCACGAGTAGAAGCCTTGCAGAGGTGTCAGAGCCTCTGAGGAAGAGGAGACAGCTCTGGCCTGGGAGCAGCTTTTCACACAACAGGAAAGTTGAGAGCAGCAGAGGAAGGCACAGCCTGGGGTGCTCTCAGAGGGTCAGTGCTTCCCACAGCACCGCTTGCTGCCCCAGCACGAAGCTCAGCTCTCCAGAGCCTACAGAGTGGTGGGCAAGGACTTCATCTGAGGAGCTTCATGTCCATGGTCTTGGTCTGGTAGGTGTTAAGGAGCCCGTTGGTCCCTGTGGATGCCACTGGGTCACCTGTGGCTTTATAACAGGCTGAGCAGAGTAAAGAGGTGCTGCCACCACTGTGAGCAGCCTCCTCCCACAGGCACAGGGAGCTGGGGACAGCTGGGGACACAGAGCAGCTCAGCAGTGCAGGAAGGGCTCTGCTTCCCCCTGCTTCCATCCCTGGGCTCCCGTGCCTTTTGGAGAGTGCCAAGCAATAAGCTGTAGCTTTACAGCAACATTTGGTCTCGATGAACAAATTGCTGAGCTTAATAGGGACGAAGGGGTGACGCTTTACAAACTACCTTGGATTAAAGCAATCCACGGAGATGATGGCCTGTAGGCCCTTTGGTGGAGGATTCCATTCCAGAAACAGCTGCCAGTCACATGGTCCCCAGCCAAGGGTCTGGATGGCCCCAGTGTAGGGGAGCCTGTGAGGTCAGAGGAGAGAAGAGGATCCTGCCCTCTCCTCCAGCATCCGTGGACCGAGTGTGAATCTGAGCCCCAAGCCACAGATAATTAAAGATAGTGGTTTTCTAAAAGCATCACTGCATAGCTCTCAATGCTGTGAGCCACATGGGCTGTTACCTTTTCTCCCCCAAATGTTTATGATCCTTCTTTTCCTCTCTGCTTCAAGGTTGAGAGTGTTTTCTTTATTTCCCTTGAAATAATAATGTAAATCTGGGAATTGGAAACCCATAGCCTGCTTGTATATATTTTTTTAAAGAACATAAATTGGGGAATAGTTAAAATTATATTATTCCTGGCAGCAAAATTCCTTTTTTAATAGACAATTTGAAGTTATTATGTTGGAAGCAGTTTTCCCCACGTGTGTGTGCATGCATGGTGTGGAGGGAACTGTGCCAGGAGGGCTCCAGGCAGCTTCTGAGGCAGTGGAAGTGCTGGGAGCTGGAGGCTGCAGCTTTTCAGCTGATGGTAGAAAAAACCCTTGAAGGCTCCATCTTGCAGTTCTTAATTAAGCCTGGTTTTATCAATGGGCGTTTTGCCTTAGGAAGAACTGAGGAATTGGACTTTCAGGATCTTTTTCTAGCAGGATCTGTTTTTTATTTCTCTTAGCTGTTCATTTTTACAAGGTTTGGGAGCACCAGTGTGTTCTCCTATGCACCAGTGATAGACATTTGTTTCCAATTAGTATTTATTGGATTATTTTAGTCAAAAGTAAGCTTTGTATCAGAGCCCCACAGTATGCACCTTGTTATTTGTTCACAGGATGGTGTTTTCTTTTCCTGCTTGGTTTTTCATCAGCTTCAGTCTGCTGCAAAGCTGGTGTGAGGCAGCTCAGCTGGGGACCTGCCCTGGAACAGATTAAACCAGATTAAACAGATTCCAGCCTCTTACACAGCGTCTGTGTCTTCCGTTGGTGCGCGCGTGTTTCTGACTCCCATGGCTGGAAGGAGCAGCCACCGTGTGTCCACAGGCTGTGTCCAGCTTCCCGCTGCTTTTCCCAGGTGCTGGAATTAGCTTATCTCCCCAGACTGAGTCTTTGCAGGTCAAGCCTGGCTCAGGTGGCTCGTGGTGGCATTAGCAGCAGGTCCTGCTGGGTTTCTGGGTGTGCACTGGGCTGACTAACAGCCTTGTGCACGCCCATGTAGGTGGAGTTCCATATATGTCCAATAACACGTAGGTAATGTTTTACATGGGTAAAGTAATATGGAAAATTTCTGTTTTAATGGCATCTGAGTTCCCAACTCAAGGTCATATGACAAAAAAATTTCCACAGTTTGCTTTGGGACTTTAAAAGCAAATGAAAATATGAATACCCAGCTAGAGCCTTGGCTGATGTGTTTCCCCCACTGTAAATGGCTGATCTTATTAGGGGAGAAAACTTCCCACAATGAACACGGATCTTTGTGGTCAGGGGCAGCTGCAAGTGAAAATCCCAGGACTGGTCCCTTGGCTCAGGTGTTGCCCAACCTGCACGTGGAGCTGCTGAGCTTGGGCTTATCCTGTTTTGCTGAAGGAAATGGGAGTGATGGCCCTGAAGTCGGGAGCACAGCAAGTGTCCTCGGAGTGAGGGAACGTGAAATGAGAAGCAGACTCAGCCTTTCTTTTGAGGAAATAACAAATATGCTTGTACAGGAGAATAAATGCAGAATATTTGGCAGGGGCTCACCGTGGAGAAACAGCCAAATTCATTTGGTTGGGGACCGAGGGGAGCTGTGTAGATTCAGCATGATTTAACTGCAGGTCAAGCCTGAGTTTTCCTTCTCCTGCTGCACGTCCCTGTTTTCCACAGCACGTGTGAAATGTTATTACTGCAAACTGCGTGTCCCAACGCAGCCTCTGCGTGTGCCTCACACACTGTAAATCCCGGGATTTTCTGCTTTTCTTCTCTTCCAGGACAATGGCCCTGCCCAGGGCAGGAGGTCGATGCCCCACGGGGCTGGGGGCAGCCCCCTGGACAAGCAGCAGGTGCTGAACGTGCAGCATCACCAGCCACCCCGGCTCTATGCAAACAGTGGCCCCGAGTCGGCGCTTCCAGGCCAGCTGAGCGGGCTGCACATCTCTCCTGCCCACAGGTAGGACCAGAGCAGGGCTCCCACCCTGCCTGGGCTGCTCTTGCTGCCAGCTTGGCTTCAGGGGGGTGCACGGAGGCTGTGGTGTTCCTGGAGCTCCAGAGGTCATGGAATCCTAGAACCATTTATGTTGGAAGGACCTCTATTGGGTCCAACCGTTGACCTAACCCTGCCAAGGCCGGGATGCTGGGCTGGGCTCCTGATCCTTTGGTCAGGCCCAGGTGGGTTGTCCAGCCCTGGCACAGGCTGCTGAGGGCAGTGGTGGAGTCACCACCCTGGTGGGGTTTAGCAGATGATGTGGCACTTGGTGGTGGGTTTGGTAGTGCTGGGGTTTACAGCTGGACTCGATGACCTTGGGCTTTTCCAACCTAAACGATTCTATGGTTCTGTGAGTGTCACAGACATTAACACACTGGGTTTTCGAAGTGTATATCCGGGACAGGATGGAGGGTGCTGCCCTCCTGGAGTGGAGATCACCCTGCTGCACACCCAGGAGCAAACACCTGCCCTGGGAGCTGGAGGTATCCACCAAAAAAACAAACCCCAGTAACTGGGATGTTTATAAATGTAAGATCTACTCAGTGCAGCTGTCCAGGAGGTTGGGGAATAAATAATGCTCCTAGGAAAGAAAAGGCTTTTGCATAGCCAAGAACGGCTTGGTTGGATAACTCAGACTTTGAGACAGGCCAGGCTGTGGGCTGGGATGCTTTTGCATGGCTTACATGGATGCTGATTTATGTTCTTCCAGACTGGCAAAACATCCTGCAAGAAAGCAATGTCTGTATCGCATACAAAGAGCAAAGAGAGTTTCTTTTCAGCTTGGGAACTCTGTGTCTGCACGAATTCGTATTTCAGTGATGCTGCAAGCCAGCTTATTCCCTGTACTGCTCTGGGAAAGTTAATGAAGTTGGAAAGAGAGAGAGAACTGCACAAAAACTACGAAGAACAAAATCTGGTGTCACCTGTGTGTGAGCCGAGAGCCGGGAGATTCACTTGGGTCTTTGAGCAGAGCTGGGGCACGAGAGTGTTCCCTTTGAATTGGTGCTTGATGAGGCTGAGCTGGCCAAACCCTGCCCTTTTTCATTGAAAACGTGTGAATTGATGGAGGAGAGGGCTCTAGCAGGGCAGGCAGGCCCTTGGGGCACTCATGAAGGTTTTTGCTGGTCGGGTCTCACAGGGACGGGTCCATGGCTCAGCCAGGCTGGCCCTCACCTCCCACAGGGACCAGGATTGCTGGGGAGTCACTACCAGAAAATGGAGCTCTGGCCTTTCTTTGAAAGCGACTTTTGTTAGGCTTTTTTCCCCTCTTTGTTTGTTTGAAAGTGAATGTTATTTCTTTTGTTTATTTGTTTAAGCTGACGTGAATATAATACTGGTGGAGAAAATGAGCCAGATGATAGCTAAAATATGTGAAGCTGACAGAGTTCAGGGCTCTTGCTATTTTTATTGGTTTTATAATGACCTTGATGACCTCCTCTGTAAAAAGGAAAAGGAGCCCCTTCCCCTGGAGCTGAGCTGTGCACTGGGGCCTCTGGAGCACAACAGCACTTGGACTCAGCTCTTCTCAGCAGGACTTTTCAATATTTTTTATTCCAACTATGCTTTTCATGCTTTGATGTATTGAATGAAGTGGAATAATGGTTTAAATTGCTGTTTGTTGTCTGTGTATCCCAACTGTGCCTTGTACAGACCAGGAGCAGCTTTGGGTCGAGATGCTGAAGGGCAGAGGGGGGTTATGGGGCTCCTCCTGTGTCCCATCCCCACTGGTGGGCGGGTTTTCTCCACTGAGCTGTGGGCTGTGTCTGGCAGCTGGATCTTGTGGTGCACCTACAGAAACACCAGCTTCCCCAGAGGCACCTGTGGGTGCTGAGGGGGTTTGCTGCCCGGCCTGGCACACGCTCTCTGAATGCCCTAACAAGGGCTGGGTGCATCTGCTGGCCCTACATAGTTAATGAAATGTATTTACCCATTTTTTTCAGTAAATGCCATGGGTGGCAGAGCAATTTACAGTGTTTGCAAGCAGCTGCCTTCTTTCCTGAAGGCATCTGGTAACTGGGCCAGCTCTTGCTGTGTTGCTCAATTGGAGCACAACAGGGAACGAGTTTAACCTCCCTGGTTCAGTGGCTGTTCCTGGGCCAGACGTACCTCCAGGCAGGGAAACACATGGGAACAGAGGTGCTTAATTGAATCTGTGGGAATGTGGAGATTTCAATACCGCCCTGATGAGCTGACAGTAGCTGTTTCTATTTGACTTGAGCCTTTCTTTCTTTGCTTTAAAACAGCATTGACCCCGTGAAGTCTCTCCCACGGAACAGAAACGGGATTGATGTGGAGTCAGATGTCTACAAGATGCTGCAGGACTATGAAAAGCCCGTTTCAGAGCCAAAGCAGTCTGGATCCTTCCGGTACTTACAGGGCATGTTGGAGGCTGGCGAGAACGGTGAGGAGGTTGGCACCCAGGTGCCCTGTGTGTGGGGGAACCACTGGGGTGGCAGGTTTCAAATCAGGGTTTCACATACTCAGGCTTACCAAATTTTGTGGCTGGCTTGAGCACCGTGTGAAAGCTGGATCTGCAACCAGTGTGGCAGCTGTTTTTCTGCGATGGTTTACGAGACACGATGCCTTAGGCGGTTGTGTAAGAAAGATCACCCTCGGAGAGGCTGGTCTGGTTAAGTAAATGGCATTTGCATAAGGACGTGGGCTGGTCCTCAGCAAGGCAGGGATAGAGATCAGGAGCTCTTGGCTCGTTTTTCAGCTCTGTCACAGCTTCCTGCCCGTGTCGTTAACACATTAAATAATAAGATCCCCAAACTATACATTTCAGTTTCTTTTTATTTGCCTTTCAACCTTAAGTCCACTGGGGCTTTTATGTTCAAACTTTCAGGCTTTGCTTTACGATCATTAGGGCAAGACTCTTCTTTCTGCTTCCTTCCAGGAGCCTCATACCCCGATCATGTGAATCCAGGAACTTAGATTTTATGGGAAAATACCAACTGCTGCAAATCTCATTATGAAGCTGGGAGAGGTAGCAAGTTGGGCTTTTGCACTTTGGTTTCTGTGTGTATAAAGTGATGGAGAGGTCTGTTCTTTGACTAGGGGGGTGTTGGTTCTTGCTTCACAAGAAGCACAATTGCAGATGACTTCTGAGCACTGTGGGTTTCCATCAGTACTGGTTTTCTCGGTGGGACTGAGGCATAACTGCAGAGCATGAGAGGGATCAGCCTTGGAAGCGTTGGGTGTATCTTTATATTACAGTACATCTAATATTAATATTCCAGCCCCTGGACTGGCAGGAAAAGTGATGTTAAATACACACTCCAGTTGGACCTTCAAGCCCTTCGCTGAGAGCAAGGACAAGTCTGCTGCTCCCTCAGGTCTCCTCATTAGGAAGAAGCAAATGGGAAGTGACTGTGTTAATCCCAATTAGTAATGGTGCTGCCTTCCTCCCTTCTCTGTGCCAGGGAAAGGGAACAAAGTTGGAGCTTTACTGGTTTGCTCCTGCCTCCTCCTGCATCCTGCAGCCCTGGGCTGGCAGCAACCCAGTGCTGAGGGGAGAGGAGAAAGAAAAGGCTGTGGGCTGGGGGGACAGAGGACAAAGAGGTGCCAGGACAGTCCCCACATCCTGGAACTGCCCCAGCCAGTCCTGGATGTCAGCTCATCCCAGCCCTGTCTTGGCCCCAGCCCATCTCCAGTGCAGCGCCGCGTGTTCCATTGGAGCCTGAGCAGCTGCTGTCGGGTACCAGCCAGCATGGGACAGGCTGGAGCAGTCACTGTCCCCTCCCAGGGCTCTGCCACCCTCCCTGTCCCTCAGCTGTGTGGAGGGGAGGTGTGAGTGCCTGCAGGCACAGCCTCACTCGTGCCTTGGTCGTTCTGACGCTGTTTATTCATAACGGATGAGAAATTAAGTGAAAAGCATCTCTGCTGGCATAAAGTGCTCTGATGTTCCAGCACGCTTTCAATCCCCATGAGTGTTCCTGGCTGGGTTGTTTTACAGCTGCCACCCCTGCTCCTTTTTCCTTAAGCCTAAAATTATGCATTTTGACCCGAGCCTGCTCTGCTCCTTTTAAAGTCAAGCTCTCCTCTCCTGAGGAGCCGAGTGTCTCAGACAACAACCTGTTTTGTATGGAACGTATTTCTACTGGAAGCATTGCAGCCCCATCCCACACCCTCAGGGAGCAGTGCTTTGTGCTGAGGTGGAGGCTGCAGGAATGACAGCACTTGCCTCTCTAAGTGCCCGTGGCCCAGGAAGGACAAACCCTGCAGCCATAACGGGGACAGCAGTGGCTGAGGTTGTGGAATTAAAGCACCTCCCTGCCTTGCTGAGGACCATAAATCACAGTGAGACTGTGGGCTGGTAACTAGAAGGAAACAATCCATCGTTTGGGAAGATGGGAAGCAGCCCTCTCTGCAGGGTTCATTTTGCTGTAAAATCATCTTCTTTTTCTTTCCTCCCCTTCTCTCCTTTTTTTGAGCAGCTTATCCAAGCACGCAGTATGAGAGACAGTGACAGCTTAACTGTTAAATGTTGGCAGATGAGCATGTCTAGTCCAAGCACGCCGTGTCTCCTGCTGGGGGAAGCCAACAGCTCGAGCAGTTGTTTCAGTTCATTCCCAGCAAGGCAGCGGAAGGACTTGACAGGGGGCTTGGCTGGACCCAGCCGAGCACCGGGGGGAATGCTGGGGTGGAGCAGCCCCTCTCTGCTCCCAGGCAGGCACTCGCATGGATCAAGGCTCTTGGCATCACCAAACACCGTGTTCTGTCTTGGGGAGGTGGGGTTTGGTGGGCAGTTGGTCCTTTCTGGCTCTGCTCCCTTGGCTGGCAGCGTGGCCCTGGATCGGAGCGTGGCTGGAGAGGGGGCTGCGCTGGGAGGGTGCCTGTGCACCCCGGGGCGAGTCGGGTGTGCAGGGAGGGGCTGCAGCACTGAAAACTCTGCTGAGATGCTTTTCATATGCACAAAACCTTCAGTGTTTCCTTTCCTGTGTTGGACCTTGCTATGAAAGGAGGCTTAGTGCCCCAGAAGACCTTATCTTCTATCACAATATTTTGGTTTAGATAATTTGAGCTTAAATGAGCGCTCTAGGAAGAAAAATGCATGTGATTCTATTATTGTTTGTTTTAATTTGCCTCATTCTCCAAGAGGTTTTCCTCTTTGTCTCCTTGATTGATAGTGGATCTACCAAGTGCACCCGAAATGTTGGTGTGATGGAACCTCTCCTTTCTGGAGCTTTTCTGAGCTCTTTGCTATTTATCTTTCTTACTCACTAAACAGTATTACACCCAAATTCACCTCCTATCTCTAGATCACAGCTGCTTTGCCTTTTGACAGGGTCCAGGTACTGAGTTGGTGCTGTCCCAGAACTTCCAAGGAAGTTGCAGGTTCTCTTGTGACTCATCTGACTCCTTAAAAGAAAAAAAAAAAAAAAAAAAGAGGAAAAATAGCAAAACTAAAGCCCCAAGAGGTCGAGTTTTCAATCTGTGTCTGTTTATAATTCTTGGCAGGTGAAAAACTCGACAGACTGAGCAGCCCCCGAAACATGAAGCCCCCGGTGGCGAAGCTGGGCGGTGCCGTGTCCGGGCTGCAGATGCTCCCGGAGTGCACCCGCTGCGGGAACGGCATCGTGTAAGTGCCCCGTCCTGCCAGGCCCCCGGGCAGTGGGGACACGGCTGGGGTGGGCCCTGCCAGGCACACGGGTTAGAATTCATAGCAGAATACCTTAACCTTATATAAACCTGGAACTGAGGAATACAGTTTGGATTGTCCCTTTTAAGGGAATCTCACAGCAGAACAGGGGTGATGGATGGGATGGTTTCTGCCCTGCTTATCACAGTAGCTGCCCAGGGACTATGAATAGCACCATGGAGCTGGCACTTCGCTGCCTTACAGAGGGCGAAGTGCCTTGAGAAGAAGGTTGTGGGTTAGTTTTGTTTGTTTGTTGAGGAGTTACTCTCTGACAGATGGATGTTGGGTCTGATTTCAGAGAACATAGGCACTTTACTGCTTTGTTCTGCTGTAATTTATGATCTACTGTGATTTATGTTCTGATGTAATTTACATCCTGCTCGTGCCAGCCCTGCTGGCTGGGTGTGGGCTGTGCCAGCACCTGTGACCGTGTCGTGCTGGTGCCGTGGGCTGAGGGTCTCTGCTGCCGAGCCGCAGGGCCTGTGTGTGCAGAGCCGGGCAGGTATTTAAGGCTGTGCTCTGCAGCCAGCCGTGCTGCAGCACGTGGGGTGTCCCTTCCTGCAGAAATACTGTGAATCCACACCTGGAGCAGCTTTGGGTGGGCTGAGGTGTTGGGATGGGAACCCACGACAACAGCCTTGCGTGTCCCTGCGTGCGGTTTCAGTGGGGGCAGCAGGACAAGCTGTTGGCTCTCGTGCTCTCTCGTCTCACCCAGCTCTGCCCCTCTCTCCCAGGGGCACCATCGTCAAGGCTCGGGACAAGCTCTACCACCCCGAGTGCTTCATGTGCGACGACTGCGGCCTCAACCTGAAGCAGAGGGGGTATTTCTTCATCGAGGAGCAGCTGTACTGCGAGACCCACGCCAAGGAGAGGGTTAAGCCCCCCGAGGGCTATGACGTGGTGGCTGTTTATCCCAACGCTAAAGTTGAACTCGTCTAAGCCCGGGCCGTGCTCTGCAGAGGTCGGGCCCGCGCCCACCCACGCACTGCGGGCTGTGCAACCACCCCGGCTACCAAAGCCCGAGCTAAACTGCCTTTCCCAGATAAAACCGTTTACACTTGGGAGCTCCGGGGGATAGTGTTGAAAGCATAAGAACAGGTTTTTCCCTTCTTTTTGACACTCTGCTTTCTGGGTTGCTGTGTTGGGTTATTAGTCTGTGCCATAACCTTATCCGAGATCTGTGTAAATATTGATTAATTCTCTGCTCTGTTTCATGTAAAACCAGTATTCCTTTTGGGTTTTTTTGTGCCCTCCCTGTACTTAAAAAGCAAGGAAGATATTTTAAAAGCTTGAAGAGAAGAAGGCACTTTAACAAAAGAAGCTGATTCCTATATCCTGACCCTAATCTCCTGCCCTGTCACTGCCCCAGGGATTAAAAACTGATCCCCTGGGAGTCAGGATGTGGTATCAGTGGGTCCCCAGCTCAGCCCCATCCCAGCAGCTGTGCTAAGGAAGGGTAGTCTCTTAAATTTCACTAATTGCAGTGAAATCCCCTGGGTCAGGGCACTGCAGTTTGAGGCTGAGACAGACTGATTAGAGCTCCCCAAGAGATCTCCACACTTGAGCCTCTGACAGGGCTTTTCTCTTCCTTCTTCCGCTCCTAATTCAGCTGGTCTCTGTCACCTGATCCCCCAAGCACACCTTGAAAGGACACTGAAAGAGCCTGGAGCACCCTTTGGTTACCCCCACCTCCCACACTCCTGCCCACAGCTGCCCTTGCTTTGGCCATTCTGCCTCTTCCCATTTTTTGCTGTATTTTTGTAGTCCTTTATTTCTAGATCCTCAGAGTGCTGCCATCTGGGTCTGCCTCCCAGCAGGGAGACAGTGATGAAATCCCTCCAGGCACTTAGGGAGTAACTGGAGCCGGGGTGAGTCCCGAAGCAGCAGGATTGGATTTATACCCATATCCCAAGGCTGTGCTTTCAGTCAAGTCCATCATCCACTTTATTTGATGGGGAAAAGTTTTTGTGGATCTTGAGATGTTGCTTTTTTTAGAGAAATGTGGTTTTTGAGATGTTGCTTTGTTAGAGAAATGTGGTTTTTTTCATGTTAGTGCTTGGAGGAGAGAGAGTTTAGTCCCCAGCTGGGTGCTGTGTGTGGTGATGGGAGCCTGTGTTCAGTACCACGAGGTTACTCCTGCTTTGCAACAGCCTCCCTGCTCTTTCTGTTCACTCTGAGAGAGGGAGGATGTGGGGAAGAAAAGTAAATGTCTGTGCTCACTTTTCCTTCCAAGGAAAAAGAAAATAAGAAATGGGGTGATGGGCAAAGCACCCCTTCCCCTTCTGGGAAAATTGGGACTGGAGGAGGGTTGGGAGCATGATCCCAGCTGGAGCTGAGCAGGCAATTTCTTCCTGCAGATTCTGCACCTCAGAAGGGATTTTAGGGTGTTACTGAGCTACATCTAGATCTCTTCATGCAGAGCCTTACAGGGACTGCAGCAGCTCCTGCCCAGTTGCCATCCTCACACAGGTCAAACTCTTGTGCTTGTAGCTTGGAACTTCAGGCTTCCCCCAAACCCAGGAGTGAGTGCAGCTCGACTGAGTGATGGGAAACTCACGACACAAATGGCTCAGGGGCCTGTCCCCATTTTCCAGGCAGATGCCACAGCTGCCAGCGGTGCTGTTGGTCACTCCCTGTGGCTCTTGTCCCCGTGTGACTCCACCTGCATGGTGGCCATGTCCTGTGGGATGCCAGGGGGCTGCAGCCCTCACACAGGGAACACTAAGTTCATAAATCGGTTCATTGCCCTCATTTTAAACACCCAGCTGGGCAGGCTGCTGGCAGGGCACCCTTGGTGGTCTTGCTTGGCTGCTGTACCAGTACAGCGCTGGGACTGCTGGAAAAGGGGCTTTCCTTTTAATTTGACCCCAAGTTCTCACAAATCAGTATTTCCACGTGGCATCTTGTGATACCCCTTCTTAGGAGTAATCAATTCACTTGATCCCCCTGTGGAGCTTGGAGCTGCCTCATACAACCCCATCCCAGGGCACACTGATTCCTGGCTTCAGGGCACCTCATCCTATTGTGGGGTTTGCAGGAGTTGCCACAAGCAAGTGTCACCTTTTGTGTCACCAGGTCATGCTGTTTAACTCTGTAAAACATGGGGAGGGTGCATTTTGTATGAAATACAAAATAAAACTGTATTGTTGGGTTTATCACTGAGCTTGGCCCTTGCCTGGTCCCTGGTGGGTCTCTCCTGTGGCAGGGCTACTACATGTGGGGGTCTCTCGGCATCCAGGTGAGGAGGACACGGGATGAACTTCAAAAAGCATCTTGGAGACAGCTGAGCTTTTCACAGTGCACTGAGAGCTTGTCTGAAGTTTGGCCTGTGTTTTGGTGGGGAGTGGGTTGTGTTTTTAACTCATGAGACCTTCCTGGGACCCTGCATCCTACAGGGCACGGAGATGGGAAGGGCCATCGTCTCTGCCATGATCACCCACTGGTGCCTGGCTCCTCTCCCCCAGTGTGACCCAGCTCCTCCTGGGATGGTCCAGAGCTTCACTACATCTGCCCCTGCACGAGCCAGTGAACTGGGGGCTTTGGCAATGTTTAACCACCACAGTGACGCTCCAAGGGAACCTTCTCCTGCCTGATGGCCCCGGCTGTCACCAGACTGGGATCCACAGCTCTGTGGGGCTGGGAATGTCACTGCCCTGCTGCTGCTGGAGTGATCCAGGCCCTCTTCCCAAGGAGAGGTTGTTGCTGACCCTGAGAGCACAGAAGCCAGGTGGGAGTGTGGGGGATCGGGAGGCGAGGGCAGGCTGGGGTCAGCAGCCGTGTCAGAGGGATGTTTGCTTCTGTAGCTCAGTCCACATGGGTCTGCTTTTAATAGCTGATCGGGATTTCATTCGCTGGTGTGTGGGAAAGTCAGAAGAGATGTGAGGTAAGTGCCTCCAATAGATACTAAGCTAAAAGGTTTTATTTGGCAAGTGTTCATATATGGAAATTGCTGCTTGCATGTGCCTAAAATATTTAAAAGACAAAGCTGCTGAGGATCTGCATGTGGCAAGAAAGATTTCCATAGTGTGGGTCTGTGTAACTCCATGTCTAATTAGTGCACATATTCAAATAATTAACGTGCTTGTGACTCTCCAATTAGTGGTTTTTGTCTTCACCCTCGAATGCAGACGTTGGGTGTGTTTCTGTGGTTTAGCCACCGCCATCCCAGCCCCTCTGCCCTGGGCAGTGCTGCCGGGGGGCATCACCCCAGCTGGCAGTGCTGCTGAGGGGCTTCACCCCAGCTGGCAGTGCTGCTGAGGGGCTTCACCCCAGCTGGCAGTGCTGCCGGGGGGCATCACCCCAGCTGGCAGTGCTGCCGGGGGGCATCACCCCAGCTGGCA
>JAYRBT010000028.1:7118315-7151518 GCA_036023395.1 Myiotriccus ornatus | reverse complement strand
GGGGGCATCACCCCAGCTGGCAGTGCTGCTGGGGGGCATCACCCCAGCTGGCAGTGCTGCTGGGGGGCATCACCCCAGCTGGCAGTGCTGCTGGGGGGCATCACCCCACGGGCTGATTCCCGGGTGCCAGACTGAGGGCACACGGGGGCCTGGGCAGCCCTGGGGCCCCCAGACCTCCTGCTGCCCACACAGACACTGTGACCAGCCCAACACTGGGAGCCTCCTCCCTGCTTCACAAAAAAAGAGGTGTAAGCTCTGTGGTGAGGCACAGCATTTATTAACTAAATGAAGTGGGCTCTGGGCCAGTCTGATTCAAGTTCTAATTGTTTAACTTTTTCCATGTATCATCATTAAATTTTCCTACTTAGCCAGGCATTATTTCCACCACCACACCCCCGTTCTGCTGCTGCTTTTGTTTGGAGTTGTTTAACTTTGCTTTTGTTACTGGCTGGCTGCCCCAGGGACTCTAAAAAATCTCAGCTGGTCCATTTCTGTGAGGATAAAAGTCTTTGTGCCATAGGAGGGGGGTAGAGGGAAAGAGCCTTTTTGGAAAAGTTCCCTCTCCTCCCTTTCTCATGTATGAAAGAGGCTATTTTAATTACTTTAGGCAAAAAAAAAGAAAAAAATCTTCCCCACATGCATAGTAAAACCCAGAAAACTGCTCTTAACTTAAAGAAACTTCTCTGCAAGTTGTTCTAAACAGGATGGGGGGTGGTAGATGAGGGCAGAGGGGGTGCCTGGTGCAGGGCCGTGGTGCAGACGGAGCTCCAGCCGGGCGCTGCGCTGTCTCCTGCACCATCTAGTGATGGAAACCGGAATATCCAGCGGGTTCGGGCAGGATGGGAGAAGAGCCGGCGCTGGGAGGAATCCCGGCGTAGTGGGGTGGTTACCGGGTGGTAACAGCTCAATCCCCCCGGAGGGCAGCACTTTGGGAATCCTCTGGCAAAGATCGCTCCGGGAGAGGTGGTTTTACACCGCAAGGATGGGCTTGATCCCGCCTCTCCTCTGGCAAGATCCCTGGCCCTCCCTGTTGCTCTGATGCAGCCCTGAGCCGAAGGGTGGGGGGCCAGGGCAGCAGGACACGGGTGCTGCCCCAGGACATGGGTGCCTCAGCTCCTGCTCCTGCCACACACTGGAAGCGTGTGCTGGTCCCTGCCAGCTGCCCGGGCCAAAGCAACATCTGTGCCCTGGCTGGAGTGACACTGTACCAGGGAAAATATTTAAGTCCTTGGTGAGTGGTAGATAGCCTTGGAAAAGCTGACTCCACCTGAGTAGCTCTGCTTTGGGGGGTTTATCCCAGATCCTCACACAGGTGCTCCATCTCTCTCACAGGATTCCTACCAGAAATAAGATTAAAAATAATCACCCTGAGTGCTTGTCTGCCTGGCTCTGCTTAGGAGGGGAAACGTTCATGCACCACTGCCGGGAACTGGGCAGCGATGGCCACAGTGCCCCTCGGAGCTCCGAGTCCCGTAAATTGGATTCAAGTGAGCCTTGCACCAGGCAGCCCTCAGTGCTGCTCTGGGGGTACTTACTCTGCACTGCTGAGAGAGCAGCAAGGCTGAGATGAGTCAAGAGCCTTTGCAAAGGCTGCCAAAGGTCCTTTTTTCCCATGTGCTATTGGTCCAGTGGAATGTGGCCCTGATGGACGTGATCACCGGCTCCAGGACAGGCAGCAAGCAGCCAGGAGGGTGAGGCCAGGGCTTTGGGCAGAGCAGGGCTGCACCACACTCCAGCAGGGTGACAGAGGTGCTCCAGCACCCAGCACAGAGCCTCTTGGAGGGACTTTGCCCAGGCAGGGAGAGCAGCACCACCCCAGGCCGGAGCAGAGCAGTGGCACAGTGTCACACAGGGGCAGCGGGATGTTCCTGCACGTGAGCAGGACCTGGGCTGTTCTGCTGCTGGGGGGACAGCCTGTGGCATCCAGCAGCCCCTTGGTGTGGATTCCTGCTTCTACAAGATTTGCTCCCTCTCCCCCTATGCTGAGATACTCCTCCTTCCCTCTGCCAGCTCCTTGGCATCTGGTTTCACTTTACAGGAATCTCCTTGACCTCATTTCCCACACGCTGCTCTTCGTCTCATAGCTGAAAGCGTGTTTTATAAGGCTGTGGTGTAATCATAGAATAGTTCAGACGAAAAAAGTCTCCAGCACTACTAAGCCCACCACTAAGCCATGTCCCCAAGTGCCGTATCTACATGTCTGTTAAATCCCTCCAGGGATGATGGTGACTCCACCACTGCCTGTGCCAGTGCTTGATAATCCTTTCCATGAAGATTTTCTCTAATATCAAATCTAAACCTCCCCTGGTGCAACTTGAGGCGGTTTCTTCTTGTCCTATCTCTTATTCTTTGGGAGAAGAGACTGACACCCACCTCACTGAGCAAGGACTGGTCCTTCTCTACAGTGAATTTGCTACACAACTCTCCAAGCCATTCACTGGCCACCATTCTGTGTGGTTTTCATAGTCTCTATACTTGGGTTAAAGCATCCCTGATGTTGGATCACAGGTGGGGTTTGCAGTCTGGGAATCACCCAGCAAAAGCTCTGACAATTGCAGCAGGAGCTCATGGTGCTGTGGCAGAGCCAGTCAGAACATAAGGGATTCCTGTAACTACTGATTTATGTAGATTCACAGTAAAAGAGAAAAACCTGTGGTGTTTTCATGTTGAACACATGAAATGTAGAATACATCATGGATTCATCTGCAAACCAGATAAACCTGAGCACGTCATATGTGTCTACCGCTTACTTTTGATATGCTAAATTTGCAGCCTAACCACAGTTATTTCTGAGCACTGCAAATTAGTCCTCTGTAAAAAATTACTATTGACTGACTAATTAACATTAATGCTCACAACAATGCACTCCCACCCCTTATTTCCCCACGGGAGCAGGCATGCATGTGCTGTCTTTACCGTGGTTCTTGCACAGCCCCAGGGCAGGGCAGGTGGAGCTCTGCTGCTGCTGCTGCCTGTGAGCCCCTGATCTGCCCCAACCGGCCCCCACCCTGCTCTTATCACTGGGGACAGCTTTGCCCCTGCGGTGTCTCAGGCCTGGCGTGGATTTGCCACCTCCAACCTCTCTCCAAACACGAGGTGTCTGAATCTTCCCGTGACGTGGGCTCTTCATCCCGTACCCCAAGCAGCAGGGGATCGCTGCCTGGCCAGATAAATGTTGCCATCTGCTTCTCCTCCCCAGGCACTGCTGAGCCATTCCTTCCCCTCCGTGCCTGCTTCCCACGCGCCCACATCAGCCTCTGATCATCTCTGCTGGAGAGACGCTTCCCAGCCTGCCCTCACCCGCAGCATGGGCATCCTCGGCTGGGCGCGACCTGACACCCTGCTCGTGTCACCCTGCCTGGCACCCTGCTCACACCTCCGGGGACCCCCACTGTGCGAGCAGGGCGAGTGCTGTGCTTGGTTTAGGCACCACCGGGGTTCTGAGTGTCCCCCGAGTCATTTCAGAAGGTGACAGCGTTGCTCAGATTTCTGAAGTGGCTTTGCCAGCTATCCATGTATTCGACTGCATGCAAAGCCAGAGTCATGTGTAGAGCAAGAATAGCTAATGGACAGGAGGCAGGAATATAAAAAGCACCTCTCCCGAGGCCAGCGCTGCTACATGCTCCTTGGGCAGGCACGGCTGACCTTGTCAGCTGCCGAGAGCAAACAGTGCTGGGGAAAAGCACAGGGCTGCAGTTAGGGACGGGATTTCAGGGGCTCTGAGCACGTATCTTTCCTATAGCTGTGTGATCCTTGTTTTCCTCTATGTCGGTCTGCAGGAGGGATCACATCACTGGTGGCTCTTAGGTTTCGTGGGGTGCTCCAGGGAGAGAGACCCCGCCGGCCCCGGCAGCCCCCCCCAGCTCCCATCTGATGGATCGCTGTTCCAGGTCCCTGTCCATTAGCCGTTGCCGTGATTCCCGGCTGTGCCGAGCTGCCGCAGGGATGCTGCGATCGTGCCTCCATCTTGCAGCGGCAATACAGGGGAAGGCTGGAGTGGGTCCCCGAAGGGGGCGGATTCGGGGCTCGGGGAGGGCGGCGGGGCCATCGCCGCGCTCCCCCCGGGCGCTGATCCCGCACCGGGGCAGCCGCCCCGCCCCGCCGGTACCGGCAGCGCCCGGCGCGGCCGCGGGTGCCCGGGGAAATAAACGGGTGAAATGGAAAAAACCGGGAAACGCCTCCCAGGAACACTCCGGCGCCGGTGCCCGAGCGGTGCGGGGGAGGCTCCGGGGATGCCTCTGGAGGCGGGGCCGGCACGAACCCCCCGGCCGGGCCGGGGGGCCGGCACAGGACGCACCGCCCCGGGGGGGCCGGGCCGGGCCGGGGCCGCCTCCTCGGAGCGGCCGGAGCCGCGGGACAGCCGCGGAGCCCGCGCTCAACATGCGCGACTACGATGCGGCCACCGCCTTCCTGGGCGAGTGGGGCCGCTTCCAGCGCCTCGTCTTCTTCCTGCTCAGCGCCAGCATCATCCCCAACGGCTTCAACGGGATGTCGGCCGTGTTCCTGGCCGGCACCCCCGAGCACCGGTGCGCCGTGCCCCGCGGGGCCAACCTGAGCAGCGAGTGGCGCAACGCCAGCATCCCGCTGGAGCTGCGGGCCGGGCGGGAGGCCCCGAGCCGCTGCCGCCGCTACCGCCTGGCCGCGCTCGCCAACTTCTCGGCGCTGGGGCTGCGGCCCGGCTCCGACGTGGAGCTGGAGGCGCTGGAGCAGGAGCCGTGCCTGGACGGCTGGGAGTACAGCCGGGACGTGTACAGCTCCACCATCGTCACCGAGGTGCGCGGGGCTGGGGAGCGCGGGGGTGTCGCAGCGCCGGGGCAGCTCCGCCTTTTCGGGGGTCCCTGCCCGCACATCGCCCTCCCGTGAAACCTGGCGCGCCGGCTTTGGTCGGAGGGCTTCTGCTCGCTTGCACTTGCGTGAGAAGGAGGAAGGAGTTTTTTACTGTGAGGGTGGTAAGACACTGGAGCAGGTTGCCCAGAGGGGTTGATGCCAGGCTGGATAAGGCCTTGAGCAACCTGGCCTAGTTGGAGGTGTGCCCGTGGCAGGTGGGGTTGGGACTAGGTGATCTTTAAGGTCCATTCCAATCCCTTAAGTGTCTATGATTCTGTGATAAGGAACCTCCAAAAGCAGCACGTTTCCTTAACCCGGCAGGACTGGTCACTGCAGTAACTGCTGCTTGCTTCATTAGCATCTCCGCGAGGGGCTGGAGCAGGGTCAGCACCTGCGATCAGCTAGTTTGCTGTCACAGACATGTCGCTTTGAACTCGAGACACCAACAGGGTTTGTTTTCTTTCTTTAAAAAATAAAGGTTGTTGGAGTCATAGAATCACAGAATGGTTTGAATTGGAAGGGGGCTTAAGGACCATCTCATTCCCACTCCCTGCCATGGGCAGGGACACCTTCCACTAGCCCAGGTTGCTCCAAGCCCCGTCCAGCCTGGCCTTGGACACTTCCAGGGATGGGGCAGCCACAGCTTCTCTGGGCAACCTGTGCCAGGGGCTCCCCACCCTCACAGTTGGGGTCATCCTGAGGCGTGCAAGATGCAGAAGTTGGGGAGCGCTGGTTTGGTGCTGTGTCCAAAAGGACCATGAACCTCTCTGGGTGCCCACACTGCCTCTGCTTTGGCCATGCCCATTGCTTTGATCTCCCTGCTCACCTGCCGGGACAGGTCAGCTTCTTGTCTGTGCAGATAGACCCCTCGAGTCAGCTGTGTGGTCAGGGCAGCCAACCAAAGCTGAAGCTGTCCTGATTGTCACTCTTGTTTCAGGTGAGAGTTGTACAGACCCACAGGCACAGGTGACTTAACGAAATGGGTTCTGAGGATCCTTGAATTTCAGTACTTGTATAGGCCTTTTTCAGAAGGCTCGGAAACTTTGTGGGGTTCCTTTGCCTGTTGACAAGTTTGACAGAGCTGGAGCTGTATTTTCCATTATTTCTTGCTTTGCAAAATGGGTTGTGATGGGTGTTTGGGTAGTGATGGGTGTGCATACTTAATGACCGTAAGCTGATCTGGGCACAGAAATCCTCCTCAGGAGGACTAGGCTGGGGAGGAAGCAGGGGAGAGGAGCCGTGGCAGCACAGGGAGGTGTGGAATGGGGGCGCCGGGGTTGTTGGAAATTCAAGCGAGGGCTTGAGTGATTCTGGCAAGTGGCGCAAGGCAGTGTCTCACGTATTGCTAAAGAACTGCAGTCTTCCTGGAGAGGAAAGCTGCTCGGAATGTCTAGGCCCTGGTCCTTTTGAAATGCCCTGTTGGGAAAGGCTGGGTGCTCTTGGGGCAGTTGGCATCTTCCTGGGCAGTCCTGTTCACGTTCCCCGTGCCATCCTGTAATGGCAGACCCTCCTTAGACGTGGGGCTTTGTCTGTGAAACTTCTTCACTCAGCCGTGGCTTGCTGTGAATTAGAATGGCTTGAGCTCTCGGAGCAGCGTGCAGTTCTACAGTGGATGAGAGCAGGGAGCTGCTGACAGTGCTGAGCCCTGGCCCGACGTCTGTGTGACTTGGCAGATGTCCCGTGGCCGTGGGAGGTGATGTTTGTCTGTGCAGGCATCATGCACCGAGGCAGTATTTTTTCCCCCTTTAATATTAATGTTTCTGAGGGAGTTTTGCAAGAGCTGTGCCCTTTCACATACTTTCAGGTTTTCAGTGTAAAACGTGTTTAGTTTCTTGGCTTGGTGCTGCTTCTTTTATGATTAACTAATCTTGTGTTTAGTTGCATATCTCTAACTTGTTGAATAATCATGAGGACCTTTGTCCCAGATTTCTGTAGCCAACGCTGGGAGGGGGAAGGGGGATCTCTTTTTTTTTTTTTTTAAGAAAGCTTTTTGCTGAATCTCTCATGACTTTAGAGAAACCTTGTTTATGGTTTTGCTTTTCGGGGGAGACCTAAAACATTCAGTTCTCTCCCACTTGAAGAGAGGCTTTCTTTTCTCACACAGACTAACAGCAGAAGGTTGTTATTAGCCAGTCTTCAGTATTTAACCAGCTCCAGTGTAACAAAATCCCTTTCTGTCTTTTGCTTTTTGAAATGCTGTAGCTCAGGGGATAAGAAAAGCTTTACTTTGGCTCAAGAAGCCATCTGTGTCATTCTGATTCATCCATAAGTCCCATAAAAAAAGAATGTAGGAGTAGTAAAAGTTCATACACGTAGTAAAAGGACTAAGGCCAGGAGCAACTAAGGTAAAAGGCCAACTTCTGCCAGTCATGGCTGTTACGGGGCTACACAGAATAACTGGGATAGAGTTGAGAGCATGAGTGCACTAGAAATATGATATAATGAGAAGGCGTTAGATGATACAGCAGTCAAAACACTTCAGTTCATAGGGGAGGAGTTCTTACATAGTGAACCCTAAACAGACACCGAGTTTTGCGTACACGTATTCATCCCCACCTTTAAAAATGTGTTGCATTGTTCATCGGTTGAAATCAGTTCAGTGCAGGTGGCACCCAGCCAGAGCTGGATGTTTTATGTCTGTGTTGCTGTTAACAAGCTTTAGGGACTGTTGGCTTTTGCAGAGGAAGGTGCACGTGGTGGGAATTGCCAGGTGTCCAGAGGCTGAGTGCAGGGCTGGCACTGCATCTGCACCGACGTGCAGGGAGGGTTCTGGGCAGACAGGAGGGCCCTGAGGTTGCCAGCCCCCACAGCCCAGGGATTCCAGTGCCCCCTTGTGCTGTTGGGCCCCAGTCCCTGGAGATCAGTGGGTTATGCCAGACCTTCAGGAAGCAGGGGGAGGCCACAGCAGTGTCATCGGGAAGGACTCAAATGGGCTCTGTGGCACAGCTGGTGAACTGGAGGTGTCGATGGTCACTCTCTGTTGGAAGGCAAAGGGATGTATTGTTTTGCTTTACCAAAATAAAAACACGGGCTTATGCTAGACATTGCAATTTATAGTCACAGAGTCACAGAATGGTTTGGGTTGGGAGGGACCTTAAAGATGACCTAATTCCAACCCCCATGCCCTGGGCAGGGACACGTTCCACGAGACCAGGCTGTTGCAGGAGCGGAGCCAGCAGCTGAAGTGCAAATCATGCCCATGTCATCCACGTCCAACTCTCACCCAGCTCTTCATTAACATTAGTCATCTCCATTGTTTCTCACCTTGTGAGAGGCGCTTTCTCTTTATAGTTGTAGGTTGATCTCACTGTTTTTCTGGCTGAAGTTCATATTGATAACTTCTCATCCCCTGGAGTTGATAAAGCTGTGGTGATTTGAAGGTACAAAATCGTACTGTTACTAGTCTTGTCAGAAGCAGGAAAAAAGTCTAGTTTTCATTTAATAAGTAAATGTGAAGGTCTGACAGATCTATGAAGGTATTTCTAAAATGCTGTGGTTTTCAAGGTGTGATTTAAGAAGCACCTCATGCAGGAATGTTCAGAATTGTACGAAGTACAGACGTTTCTGACCTTGCAACATAAAATAAGATTAGTATTGTTAAAGAATGATAGTCCTGTGGTTGATACTGTTAAATGGAAACAGTGGTACCAGTTAGTGGTACCATGGACAATTAGTGGCAGGGTAATGTTCCCTTTGTGTCATCTTGACTTGTAGATTTGAACTCAGCCCAGGTTTCTCGGTTGCTGATGTCACCACCCTGTTTCCTTTTTCTCCAGCCATCTATAAAATGTGTTGTGTGGGGAACAATTCCGTTTCTGCACTGGAATTATAAAATATTTGGCAATTTCCTTCCTTTTCTATGTAAGTTTTATCTTTGTAAAAATTTAAAACAAACTACAGGGGGGAAAATTAGGCAGAATGTGTATTTTGTAGATACAGACTTCTGTTTACTTTAGATAATAAGCTTTAATGTAACATCTAGAGCTTCTAAGTATTTGGAATATACAAGTGTTTTTTGAGAGGAAAGGGTGTTTAATAACACTCATAGCTCTTAAGTAAGCAGAGAATATTTATATGGATACAAACAAGAGCAGATTCTGAATCAAAGGTTCTTAAGTACTTGGTTGTGAGACTGAGATTTTCTTGAAGAACTTGCCTCTCTCTACTTGCTGAGAGAAGCAAGTGGAAGGAGAGAGTACAGGATATTGGCTTAGCTTCAAAAATTCTTGCTAACATGTTGATTTTAAAAAAGAAAATATTAATACATGGGACTATTCAATTTTTCAGTCATGTGTATTACTCTTAGCAGGACAGGAAAACAGTTTAAGAAAATAAAACAAAGGAGTGGGAAGGTATGATATACCTTGTAGCTTAAAAGTTCCTTTTCCTATAAGGCTTTTCCTTCTAGGACAGGAGTGTAATCAAGTGAGGCTCTTGAAGCTTTTGTACTTGCCATAGCCCAGCTTTATTGAGGGTTCTTATAGTGGCGTTAGGAAAGCTGAATGTTCCTGTGGTGGAGCAGTCCTCTACACTGAGAAACAGGCTCTCTTCAAGTAAGGTCCTTCTTTATCTTTCCAAGCATATTTGATAGTGGTGTGTGTTTGGTATATACTGTAACACAACAGCTTTTGATGTTTCGAAGAGCTACCCTATAACTAGACTTGCAATTTGCGTATTACGATGCATTAAAAATATTGGGTAAAATTTATGCTTAGATGGGATAGGCATCTTGTTATCAGCAGTTAGGATTTTATTATTTCCTCTTTAGCCTCCTCTTAGGAGATGGTGTATTTGCAGTGAAAGTGGAGCAGGACATGGCATCTGCACTGAGGTCTCGATGAGAGGCACAGCAGGATTGAGGGTTAGTAATTCATGAAGTGCCAGCTCTCCTTTAGGAGAACAAAAATCACGAAACATCAGCCCAAAATAGCTCCAATCTGAGGAAGAAGAGAAGTTTAAACTGCAACAGAGGGTGTCCCAAAGCTGGAACAAACCAGAGTGGGGGTGATCTGTGCCGGTGGGTGCCCGTGTTGAGCAGCTCGATGCTTCACAGCGTCAGCAGCTGCTCCTTGTAAATGGAATGTTTTTCTCCTGTTTGGAGCCCAGATACCTTGCTGAGGTTAACCTTAGCTTCTTCCCTGGGGCAAAGGCTGTTACAGCAGGCAGGCTAGTTCAAAGGATACTGAGAAGTGAAAATAGCACATGATTTTAGAGCACTGGGTCACAGTATGCTGTGTCCAAACAGCACTGCCAGCAGCAGGGATTAATCAGTAGCTGCTTCTGGGACGCTCACTCTTCGCCACGCTGGTCTCTGCCAGTGATGTTTTGGTGACTTCCTCTTGGACAGTGAGCACCTGAGGGAAGGATATGGTTGCAAAATGGTTCTGGAAGGCTGATGCTGACCTCACTGGCAAGCAGTGTAGTAGACCTTATTGGTGAGTCATAACAAGTTGAAGACTTCAACATTTATTTACTGGGGCAAAGGGTAACTGACCTTAAAATCCTTTTGCCCTAGTTGTTGTGGAGTGTAAATAACTGGGATTGCACAACTGAGTAGTTCTCCTTTGGAAATATGATGTTGAGGTTAATTCTGGTGCCTGATTTGAGTGATCTTCAGCATAACAGCTCCTCACACCGTCACAGAGAGGACAGAAAAACAAGCTGGTAATCATTGCCACGTTTGAATGCCCAGTATGTTTGCACCTGCCAGTACAAGAAGCTTTTTGGCAGAACTGTGCTAAACATTTTAATACCATGAACTTTTCCAAGAAAGGTCTCCACCTCAGTGGTCTGGAGGAAATGTTCGTTACAGGGCACAAACACACCGGTGTCTGGAGAGCCAAGTGTTGTGCAAGCCTTGTGCCAAAGTGCAGGGGGTAGGACAGATGAAAGGAGGGGGTGAACTCACAGGCACAGGCTGACCAGCTGGAAAGTAATGACTTACTTAGTAGTGATAGACCAATAACCAAGATAGTTAGATTTTAGTTCTGTTATTGAGGATGTCTTACTCCAGGAGTTGATGCAAGGATGGCTTTTTGTGAGTAGGAGAGGCTTTATAAATGCAGGATTTGTGATTTTTTTTTCCTGGTGTTATCATATGAAGGCATATGATAATCACTGAAACCTTTGGCCTGTGTAAATCTGATAACAGTCATTTGCTGCATGTTTTCAAGTTGCCAGATATATTTTGCTGAAGCTTCCTGGCTGGCTTAGCCTTTGTGGTTATCACAGAATGGCTCAAACTTTAATCTATGATGAAGCATGGCTTTTATTGAAGAATACAGATTTAGTTATAAATGTTGATTACAGTTCATAATCCACATGATGTTGGTAACTATGGTAAGTTCAGTTCCTTAACATGAGTGGGATACATTTGTTCTCACATAAGAAAGCCACAGTTCTGGAAGGCTCTTGTGTGATGATGCCTGATTGGTGGCACTGTGGGATGTGCTGGAGCACTGTGTTGAGTGCTGGGACCTGAGCTTCAGGTGCTGTGAGGCTGGAAAGGGTTGGGGAGCAAGTGCAGGAATAATATCGAGGGTTATGAAGCCTGACAGATGGAGAGATTTTTAAGACGTGGAACCACAAATAGATTTATCAATGGAGAGGTTAGAACATTACTTGAATGCAGTTACAAATTGGAAAAGGTGCATTTTGACCTTAAAAATAACGATGAGGAGATGAATGAGTGTAAGAGCTGGCAGCTGAAGTTCTACCAATGCCCATGAGAGTGCAGCCTGTGTGAATGGCCATAGTTCATCTCTGGAACAGTTCCCAGTTCTTGCTGAAAACTGGATGCTAGTCCATGAAATAAGTGATGGCTCAGCCGTGTTTTGACACGGGGATCTGGGAGTGGAAGGCCAGTGCTGGTGTTGGTCATTCTGTGCATAGCTTTTGGTGATCCTCCAGCCTTAAACACAGATAGGATGTAGCTGTAGTGTGACTGCTAACAGGCTGAGGGCTGTGAGGCTCTGGAGTCAGAGGTTTCGTGGTGAGGACGCGGGGCTGGCAGACGATGAAACAGTGGCATTCCCACCTGCAGCACCACGGATGGGGTGGATGGGGGAGCTGGGACACGCGGCAGTGCATTGCTTATGGAGCAAATCAAAGCACTGATGGGCGTGGCAGCACAAATTGCAAAAAACTGTGCTTAATTATTTGTAATTGGGAGACAAGAAGGATTAATTTTTGGGGTCAGGACAAATATTTTCATTTCAGCCTTTTTACTGCAGATTAAAACCTAAAAGTTTCCATCCCTGAAATATCAGATGAGAGAGCTGTTTGAATAACTAAGCTCCGGGGGTTTGGCCTCACATCAGAAGCATTGGTTGCCTCCCAGTTCCTCTCCTGCAGGGCTGCAGCACCTGCCCTCTGGCAGCAGGTACTGGGGTGGGGCAGGACTGGGAGAGCTCTGGGAGCTCCTCCAGTCACAGCATAGCTGTGAAGGAGGAGTGGAGGCATCCCTGCTGGGTTTTGTCCTTTCTTCTAATATTTACACATTTTTTCCCCAGATAACCAAAATAAAACTAAGACTCTTTTAATAATAACTCTTTGTGTAGATAGAAAAATAATACGAGTGCTGTTTCAAAAACATCAGACTGAAATGGGTATGAGATTGGAAGCTATTGCAGTCTTCATTCAATAAATATTTTCTTTCGTTCCTCTTTTTTGTTTGTTTGTTTTTTTAAACCTTGGTTTGTTTGGTGTATATTTCAATTTGTATTCAAAATTCTAATTGAGGTTGGATAGGTTCCCAGTGAAGAGTGAACAATCTCCTGTCTCCCAAAATCATATTAAAATGTAATAGAGGCTTTTTCTTTGTATATTCTTGTTTCTTTAGTTCAATTTCTCTTAAATTAAGACTGTGAGTTTTTAATGGAACATTGCTATATGCAGGAAATTACAATTAGATGGGATATTGGGAAGGAATTTTTCCCTGGGAGGGCAGTGAGGCCCTGGCACAGGTTGCCCAGAGAAGCTGTGGCTGCCCCATCCCTGGGAGTGTCCAAGGCCAGGCTGGACTGGACTTGGAGCAACCTGGGCTGGTGGAATTTGTCCCTGCCCGTGGCAGGGGGTGGGACTGGGTGGGCTTTAAGGTCCCTTCCCACCCAAACCATCCTGTGATTCTGTTCTCACTCCTTCCAAAACCAGCTCAGCCGAGACATTTAGGAGGGAGGGGAAATCCTGTTTATTAAAAGACTTTCATTTCTCTCTCCCTGCAGTGGAATCTCGTCTGTGACAACGACTGGAAGGGGCCCCTGAGCACCTCCCTGTTTTTCGTGGGTGTCCTGCTGGGATCTTTCATATCAGGACAGCTCTCAGACAAGTAAAGTATATACACCAGAGCTGCTGGCTCCTTGTTTGAGTCTGGTTTGTAGGCTCTTCTGTATGTCAGGTTTCCTATAAGTGTCTTTCTGCAACTCCTGTCTTTGTTCTGTGACTGTCTAACCTGAGTCTGTCTACACAGAGTGTGTAGAGAAATGTCCTGAACTAGAACAAAATGTTACAAAGATTATCACTGGGTGTTACCTTTATCTGTTTGTTTTTGCAATGAAATCGCTCTGGAGCAAACTGGTTTCATGCCAGAAAACAGGTGTAGGAGATAAGTTTTGTCTGGAAAAATCAGATCAGTGACATTCTCTCCTATTTACTTTGGACTGTGTTCCGAGGGATACCTGAGGCTTGTTTTCCTTTGGTTTTTTAATTCAAATTTAAAACTCTTCCTCCACATCAAATACATCATCTAAGTCCAATGATCTGCATTTGTGGAAGCTCCAAAGCATGAACGCTGTTCAGCTGCACTCCAGAGAAGCAAGGCTTTCTTGTTCATTAGTACAAACATTAAAAAAAAGGAAGACACCATTAGTTTTTGTGATGTTGACAGTTGTTTGGTTTTTGGGGGTTTTTTTAAAGCTTAGTTTTTCTTATCCTCTCCCTGGGATTTGCTGTGCAGTGCACCGTGTGCTGTCTTCCTGATTCCCAGAGAACGATATGGGGTCCTTTAATTTGCTGATACTTGTAGAGTTTTTGTTTCATTAAAACATAATCTTATCTTGTAGCATCATTTAAGGCCTTTGCATAGTTTCCTGCCTATCAGGTTGGGCCAGTCTTGAGCTCAGAGGCAGTGAAAATCAGCCAGCCCTCCTGGACTTCTCTCCAGAGCTATGCGCCATGGGATTTTTCCAAGCAAATCCCTGGTCAGGCCAGTGTTTGCTCTCCCTGTGGCCCTGCCTTCTGCCTTGTTCCTCCCCTCAGGATCCTGCCCTTCACCACTGACAGCACAGCCTTTACGTCCCCAGACAGTTCTCCCCTGTTTGCAGGCCTGAGGTCCAGCAGTGTCTCCCTTCGTCAGCTCCCCAGCCGTGTGTTGGGACGTTGTCACTGATGAGCTCCAGAAACCTCCTGGGCCTTGTCCTTCCACCTGTGCTGGAGTGGTTGAAGCCCCCGTGCTGCCCAGTGCCTCTGGACACGAGGAGGTTCCTGTGATGGTCTGCAGTGGACACCCACAGCCCTGCCCTGTTGGCCTCCCTGCTAATCCCAGCACAGAAGCTCAGCAGGCTGGTCATCTGTCCCCATGCAGAGCTCCCTGCCTTCCAGCTGCTCTCCCAAACGAGGGGCAATTTCCCCCTTCACCGTGGGGAAGTCTCCCACTGCTTCATCCTGGCACTGCTCCCAGGCTCAGGAGCTTCATTCCCAAGAGCTCCTTGTCTGCTGAGTGTCTCCCATGGTGACTACCTGGCAGGTGAATCAGGAGCTGCTCTCCAGGAGCTTCCCACCCTCCCGCTCCCAGGAGTCTCCTTCTGCAGCTCCTTCAGGTGGTGACACATCCTCACTGGATGCAGGAGAGGAGGCCATCGGTGCAGCCCATGGGGCAGGCACATCATGGCCAGGGGCTCCTCCTCCCCACCTGGAGCAGCTCCAGGGAGGCTGTGTCCAGTGTTGCGCTGCCCCCATCTGCTGCACAGGCCTGCAGCGAGCCTGGGGCGTGGAGAGGGACAAAATACTTTGGGGGGTCTGTTCTTAGGGCGGTGGGACCCCCCCGAGGCTCGTGACACCAGCTGTAGAGCTCCAGGCCAGGTGGGGTTGTGCAAACTGGCACTCAGCACGTCCTGCCCCACTGCTGTGGGGCTGCCTGGGCCAGGACATCAGCAATGACTCTTGATGGGTTGACTTCAGTTGAATTTCTTTTATCTTTGTTTTTTCTTTTTTTTCCTTAATACTTCATTGACAGACCTTCCAGAGTCACTCAGTTTGGTTCATTTTTAAACCTAGTGGGATGGAGATTGCAGCATGGGATCACTGACAGCTAGTAGCATCTTGCAAACCTGAGTTTTACCTCTCTTCCAGGAACTTTCCATCCTTTTCTGGTTTGGTTTTTTTTTTAATATGCTGATCTATGTCATGGACTGTGTGCTCCTAGGAGCTTTGAATACTCTTGCATTTTAAATAATTTGCTCCTGGTGATTTGTCTCCGTGCCCACCCTATCAGTAAGAAAGGAATAGTGTTCCAGCACATAGTTAAAGACAACTTTCTCTTGGCCAGTGATTTTTTATGTATTTAGAATAGTTGTGCCTGTGTCACGTTTCCTGAACCTCTGCTTTTTGCAGAAGTTTTGTATCTCCCTAAATATGCTTACAAGTAAACTTACTTTTCTGTTTCTGAAGATTTCATTCATGATGTTGTATAATCATCTCTTTTTTTTTTTCCCCCCCTTTCCTTTCTTTTTTTTAATCTGTCCATGGAAGGTTTGGCAGGAAGAATGTGCTGTTTGCAACTCTGGCAATGCAGACGGGCTTCAGCTTCATACAGGTCTTCTCTACCAGCTGGGAGATGTTTTCAGTGTTGTTTGTGCTGGTTGGCATGGGACAGATATCTAACTACGTGGCAGCATTTGTTCTTGGTATGAAAGTCCTGCTGGGCACAATATGTGTTCTTTCATCTTGTGCTTTTCCTGCTCCGTTTCAGTACTGGCTTAGGGTTGATTTGTTTTGCCAAGCAACACTGTTAAGAGTGTGGCCTCACCATGCATGGATAATTTGTCATCTCCTTGGAAGTTTCCAGTTGACAGAGGTGCAATTTGAATTAATCCTGTGGTTTACCATCCTAAAAGAGTCAAAGCCCCAGAAATTGATTATTTGAAACAAAATCCATCTCCTAGTTGGAGACGTAAAACCTGTGAGATGTGATTTTTTTAGGGGTTGGAACTAGATGATCTTTAAGGTCTCTTTCAACCTTCAACACCATTCTATGTGATTCTGTGATTTTTCAGGGATTTCTTTTGTCAGTTTTGGGGCCTAAATACCTATTTGATTAAAAAACTTGCAAAAGAACAAAACCAGTCATTTTTATAAAGTCTCCTTTAAACAGCCTATAGTAAAAATGTAAATGTCATCATGATACTTGCTTCATATACTCTCAAGTTGACTGAGACTATATTTGGTAATGGGAATTACCTTATGAATATGAGATTTTAAAAGAATTAATGTTATTTACAGTGACCTCACTGTCCAAAGTACCAGATGGTGACAAGAAATTCCTTTTGGGCTAAGAAAGGCAAGTTCAGGGGTGAAAGCAGTGCTTGGCTAACCTCACTGCACGCAGCCTGCTGCAACTGCTGGAATCTTCTTTGATTTCCATGGAAACAGGGAAGATTAGCTTCCTTTCTATGTCTCTTGATTTGAAGGTCCCTAAACATTTCAGGGGGGGTCATCAACTCCTGTTTGTGCACTTAATTCCCCTGCCAGCAGCCTGGCCTTTGTTAGTGATCAACATGAATTCCATATGTGTACCCAAAAAGACTGAGGTTTTTTGGCCAAATAGTCTTTTAGAAGGTGATACAGGTTGGGAACCCTTGAATTATTCTTTAAAGAAGCTGGTCACTGTCCAAAAGCTGTAGAGGATGCTGTGGTGATCAAGCTATGGTTTACTGTTGAGAGTGTGTTGTAGGTGGTTTCAGTTCCTCAAGGAAAATGTGAGATTCTAAAAAGATAAAATTATAGGAATATGAGCTACAGAAATACAAGGTGGCCCAGTTCTCTTTGTTTTATACACAGAATGAGCTCAGTTGATGCAGGATCACTGCATGAGGCAGCTCTGTGGTGCCTCTGGAGCTGGATGGCAGAGTGCTCTGCCCTGCAGCTCCCCAGAGTAGTGCCTTTCAAAGCCCATTGCTAGGGGTACTTTTGTTAGGTTATTTGGTTGCTATCAAGTTAAAATCCTATTCTTCACTCTGCTGTTTTGAACAGGCACAGAAATCCTTGGCAAATCCATCCGTGTGGTGTTCTGCACCCTGGGGGTGTGCATATTTTACGCGTTTGGCTACATGTTGCTGCCCCTGTTCGCCTACTTCATCAGAGCCTGGCGGATGCTGCTGCTGGCACTCACCCTGCCCGGGCTGCTCTGCATCCCACTCTGGTGGTGAGTATCACCAGCTTACAACACTTCACTCTCTGTAAGGCCCTGCCTGCAGATTTTTAGGAGCCAGACTCCAAGCTGGTGAAATTCAGGAATGGGTAGGTGAAGAATGGGTGTTGTGTCCTTTCCCCTCCCAGTCATTTTGCTGTCAGTCCATGGCTTTGTGTGTGATCTGACTGATGCCCAAAAAGCCTACTCTTCATTTTCTGTAGGCTTCTATAAAATTAAGTGTTGCACATGCAAAGAAAAAAAAAAAATCAGTAAAACTCATCCTATGCACCAGCTGAAATCCATGGGCTGTGGTCTGAACTGAGGGCAGAAGGAGAAACCGGTTGTTCTGAGAAGCTGGGCATTGGTAGGGTGACATAGATGTGACAAACTGCAAAACAGTACTTGTTCATCTGTGAGACTTCCATGTTTTCTTCCCTAGTTGATAAAATATTGCTTTTGGATGGCATGTAGAGCTGAAACAGTCCACATGGTGGTGGTGTTCCTTCACTTACACTTGCGGTTGTGCTTGTGATTCCATCCAGGTTCTTACGCAGTTGAATGACTGGTGAATTCTGCTCTGACTTGCCTTTCTGTGACAGGATTTACAGTTACTAAATTTATGTGTTATTTTCTAAGCATATGCTTCTTAATGTACAGCGTGCTGCTTGTGTGTTCACATTTCTGAATTTCTTTAATTGAACTGTTTTCCCATACTTTGAGTGCTTGGATTGCTCTTTTTTCTGAATCATTGCTAATTCCTGCAGCACTTCTGAAATCCATAAAGGCATGTTAGTCTGGTCTTGTTCAGTAGGCTAGCCTGCTCCTGTAAATCTGATTTCTGTTGTCACTGCACTAATTCCTGCAAGATGTGGCATGTTTTGAGTTCTTGCCTGGAACAATGTGTGTTGGTGCCTGCAGCAGTGCTTTCTGTGGAACTGCAGCCTTGTTATTCTGAACCTTCTCTGCAGGGTCATTCCAGAGTCTCCACGGTGGTTGATCTCCCAGGGAAGGTTTCAGGAAGCAGAAGACATCCTCCGAAAAGCTGCAAAAACTAATGGCATTACAGCCCCAGATGTCATACTTGACCCTAGTGAGGTAAGATCCATTCAGCAGTCCAGTTGTTTGCTGGACTTTATGTAAAGGGATTAATTTCCAGGCAGATGAATGGAGTTGTTCCTGCACTGTATTATGTGCTTCTCAAAGATCTTCCTTTTCTGCTGAAAAGCAGAATACCCTTTCCCTTCTTCATTAAGATTTGCAAAGCCTTTGCTGTCCCATTCACATAGGGATGCCACCATGCATTCTAATGCAAACATCTTTTGATCCAGTTTACAGCCACCTTTTTCCTTTTAAACTCTATTTGGGGGGGGGAAGATAATAAATTTGAGGTACCTGTAGTCTAGTGATCTAAATACTTGTGCCAAACAGACTCTGCTTATTCAGTCAATAATATAATTCTATTGAAGTCTAACTAAGCTCAGGACTAATCCTGACCTTCTTATGGTAGCTTTTCTCCTGGATTTTCATTAGAACACATCTTTTTCCTTTCTTTTCTTCTTCCTACTCATGAAAGCCTTGAAAACTCTTCCATTGCCAGCACTGCAGCAGGAGAAGAGAAAATAGGCTCTGGCTCCAACATGTGCCTAAGGTCACTGTTCCTGGAATCCTGTCTGTCTCATTCTTAGAAAGAAGCACTGCTCTGTTTGCTGTCTCTGAATGGGGCTGGATTGGGAAGCAGCAGAAGGCAGGGCAAGAGTTGAGATGTTGTCTTAGGAAACACTGGACAAGGGGAAATGCTGACTTGGAAGCAGTGTGGTCTGGATTATGTGGTGCTTATTTACATATAAATCATTGGATATCAGCTTTCAAAACCACATATTAGCATTCTGACAAGCAAAGGAAAACGAGCTCAATGAACAGGTGCTGTTTAAATGCAGAACTCCTGACCATCTCTTTACTTTTTTAGGTGAAAGTGGTGCTGTGGCCAAAAGATCTGTGCACAACTTCTCTCTGTCAGGGGTCTGTCCGTGCTGTTCTGGTGTCTGCTTTCTGCAGGGCTGGACAGCAGAAGGCTCCCAGCTCCAGAGGCTTTGGGAGCATGGTTCTGCTGCAGAGGGGTTCTCAGAATTCTGGCTGGCCCTTTGCCCTTGTGCATCTGGAATGTGAGTTTGGGATGGAGGAGCAGCCCAGGCTCGTGTTTGGAGTGTCCCTCAGACCCATGCAGCTGCAGAGCAGAATTTAGACTCCAGAGGTTTCCAAGTGCTTGGGGTCCAGCAGGTGACAGGTCACAAACCAGCTGCAGAGCACAAATAGGGCCTGGTTGGTTGAATTATCCCCTATGAGGGGGTACAAGTGTTTGGATGATAGGTTTAATTTCAAACCACCATTTGCCTTCCCTGCCTCTTGTTCTAGCCTGTTTGCCTTCCCTGCTTCTTGTTCTAGCCTGTCCTGATAAGGATTGTGTTGTCTGTTTATCCAGCTCTTAAAAGACAGGGTCCCTTTTCCTCATCAAGTGACTCCGAATTTTACTGTTCCTGGTTTTGTTTTGTGGTTTGCTTGAGGTTTCTCCTTTTTTTTTTTTTTTTTGGTGTTCTTGTTTCTTGGCAGCAAATAGTGGTGAAATGGGGGAGGGCTTAGGAAAGATCATGTGATTTATGAGAAAGGGCTGTGAGTGACTGCAGTTTGTGTGGTGCAAGTTTGGCTTCAGGCAGAGTGAAAGCTATCAAAGGTAAAGAACTGTTTGCTTTTTGTAAAAAAATGGGATTTTTGAAAGCAAATATGCTGAAATTTGGCATGTACCAGACTGCTACTTCATCATCCAGATCTTCAGAATCGACTGTCACTTAAAGAGAATTTTCACCTGGCTAAAGGGGCTACACAAAGTCCATGTTGCTTTATCAGAGTTGATGGAATTTGTCCTCTTAAATCCCCTTTTCCATATTCTGAAAAATCTCTTCCTTGGTCCCCCTTCTTAAGGGTCTAAATTAAAGTCCTAATTAAAAAAAAATTAATTCTTCCCTTTTTTACAATATTACCAAGGACAAAAATTGTTCTCGTGCTTCATGGATGGATGTCCTTGCATTGTTTACATAGAAGTGGTTTTATGTTGAAGAGCTGGAAAGTTTCATGGGGAAAGGAGAAGTTTGTTGTCTTTTTGTTTATATTCTTAGAAGACGATCTCAAAAGCAGACTAGATAATGATGGGCACTCTTCAGCTCATTAGCCAGTTTGTCTGTTTTAATACATTGCTGTTAGGACCAATATGAGGAGTCATTTGCTATCTCTCTCCTGCTGTGGTTTAATCTTGTTATTTGTTGCAACATCTGCAGTAGACATAGAGGACAGTTTATCGCTTTGTTTGCTGGTCTTTGAAGACCATTCTGTGCCCTTGTTCTTCTGGTCCTTTGGCTAAAGAAACCCTCTCCTTTTTCCCAGTGTCTCACCATCCCCGTTGCTCTCTTCTTGTCTGAGTGCAGTTATCTGCCTGGTTCTCAAGGTGCAGTGCTCAAAACTGGATGTAAGAACCATGTCAGCAGTGACATATGAATCATGAGTTAATGCTTTATAATTCAAGCAACAAAAAGCTGTTGCTTTGTGAAGCCTCAGGCAGAGAAGATGATTGCTATAAAATCACAGAATCCCAGAATATGCTGAGCTGGGAGGGACCCACAAGGATCATCCAGTCCACCCTCAGCCCTGCACAGGACCATCCCAAAAGTCACCCCCTGTGCCCCAGAGGATCATCCAACCCCTCCTGGAGCTCTGGCAGCCTTGGGGCTGTGCCCACTGCCCTGGGGAGCCTGTTCAGTGCCAACCACCCTCTGGGGGAAGAACCTTTCCCTGAGCTCCAACCTGAGCCTGCCCTGACACAGCTCCAGTCCTGTCACTGGTCATGAGAGTGAAGAGTTTCAGTCTAAATTTTAAGTGACTTTCAATTAAGGAGAACCTTCTACTTTCACAGGCTCTTACGGTTTTATGTGTTTTGTTAAAAGTGAGGCACCTATTCAGCATGTCAAAATACTGAGTTATAAGTTGGGGGGGGACTTATTTTCATAATAATTATTTTTGCAGGAAATTGAAGTTCCCATGTTTTGTTTGTTGTTTGCTTTTTTACAGCTGCAAGATGTGAATTCCCAAAAGCAACAGACATACACCATTTTGGATCTAATGAGAACCCGAAATATTTTAACTATCACTATTATGTCAGTGCTTCTTTGGTAAGCAAGTGTGATTCAGGAGTATGTAACTTTAAACACTAAGGTATTGTGAAGAAATAGGGACAAAACCAGCTCGAAAATCAATGACTTGCTGGCTGAAACAACAAAGCTGAGGTTACCTAGGTTCTTCAGTGGCAGTATAGAAACACCTCTGGATTGTTGTTTCTTTCTGAAGTAGTCAGGCATGTCCTGAACTGAGCAAGAGCTGGGTCAGCTGGAAGCGAGGAGTGGGAATCCTGCCTGATCCTGGGCCTTGGAGAATGCTCTTCTCACTGTAACAGTCTTTTAGAGGAATGAGTCATGTCCTACCCCCCGAGAACTTCTGCCCAGGGGTCCAAACATGATGCTTTCCATCCCTTTTGTATTGCTTCTTAGAGGGATAAAGCTGCCTTTGAAGTTCTAATTTGAGATTTCCCTGCACTTTCCTGCTGTCTACTCTGTCTACCTGCCATCTTCAGCGTGGTTTTTACTAGCTGAAGCCATGCTTCATGCTCAGTGGCATTAAATGCTGGTTATTTTCCTTTACTAGATACCTTGAGAGGGTAACCTATAGCCTGCCAGAGGCTGTACCAGTGAGGTTTAATTACTGCATGTACCCAGTGACATAACCAAGAAGGTCCCTCAAGTGCTTTGGGGCCAGCTAAGTCTATTTGCTGCCTTTTTGAGGAACATTCCTGGGCTTTAATGAGGCAGAACCTTGGAGTCCAGTCCACTGACCTGCCAGCACATACAAGTTGATGTGGCATTTTGGGTCAAAGGATGACTTGGCTAATATTTAAGCCAGATTCTCTGGCCCATCACCAAGCACAATGTTACAAACACACCAAGGAAAGAACTTGTGCAAAAAAACAGCTCAAGGAGAAAAATAATGTTGGTTCTTTGAAGAAATGTCAATACAGGGTCTATATGATGCCCTGCCTCCAAGTCCAGTCACTGACTCTCACCTTTAATTGAAAGTGAGACTGCCCTACTGCTAATCTGCTTGGAGCAGAGCAGTAATCCCTGGGCACAGCCAGTTTTGCCTGTGTGGTTGTAGAAATCAAATGCAAAACCTGTTGGAACAGCATTTCTGGTAGGATGAAGTTGCTGAGAGCAATAGTGACATGGCAGTGTGTATGTAATCCATTCTACTGCATTCAGTAACCCAGGCTGAAGGGCTTTTTGCCACATCATAAATGAAGTTTTATGATAGGCAGGAAGGGTCAGACACGTGCAGCTGACTTGCACAATCTTACCTCCTCTCACAGACAAGTATTCACTTGGCTCAGGCAATTGTTTCACTATTCTAGCTTGTTTGTGAGTTTCCTAACCTACTTTTAATTCTTTCCCAAAATATGGTTCATTTTGTGCTGGCTCACAGCACTGTTTTCCAGCTCATGGTGTACTGACAGTATATTCTGCATTATGAATCGATAGTGCTTACAGAAAAGGTCTGCACAAGGGGGTGGTCACAGACAGCTCTGTGTCACCTTTACATAGTGCTGAGTGTTTTGTTAATTTTGAGTGAGTAACAGGCCTTTAAACTATTCCCTCTGCAGGGTTTGCACCAGGGAGGAGGAAGTTTGGCTCCTTGGCACCCTGGGATGTGTAAATACCACTAAAGTTTTTCTGCAGAGTATATAACTGTGTCAAGGTTTGCCAGTGTGATAAGCTAAGGCAAACTGCTACCAACAGGGAATTCCAGCATCACAGTTTATTGTGTATAAAAATAACTCCAAGGAGAGCAGGGTGGGTGTGTTGCACTGTGGTGAGGAAACTGCACAACTACTGCTGAGAAGAATGGCTTTGGGGCAGGGCACCACAGCAATGGGGTCACTCTCAGCTCTGTGACCTCATACCCTCCCAGGTACACTAAAAGACTTTGTTTTAAGCAGCTGGACCATGAAGGCTCTTCCCATATGCAATGAGGAGGTGAAGAGCTGATCTTCTGTCCATGACCCACTGGTGCTGTGCAGTGGTTTTGCTCCGGGTTCTGAGGGTGCTGAAGGAGATGAAGTGCTGAGTGCTCTGTGCCTCACTATTGCACCTGCACATGTCCTGATTCAGTGCCTGTTCCTTGTTTACCACGTTATACTTGTTGGTGAAGCTTAATCTTCTCTTCCCAACATCTCCCAAGACACAACAGGGTTCGTCTTCAAGGCCAGTTTTGTGTTTCCCCAGATCACATGGAAGCCAGCTCTCATCTGGCAGGGGCACAGTTCAGATGTCAGTGTTCCAGTCACCAAAGTCTGTCCTGCTGCACTGACCAGCCCAGGCCAACATGATTTGGATGCTGCCCAGCCAGCTTGGGGCATGGCAGGGAAAATCCCAGGATGCTGGGTCTGCCAGGATGCCACACTCCTCCTCTCTGACTTTATACACAAAGCATGGAGGGTAATGACCCAGAAACAATGCTCTGCACCCAGAGCTCCCTGGTAAACATGGTGGAAAGCTGCTGTAGGCCTCAGCAACAGTAAAATTCAGTAGCCCAAACGTTCAGTCTAAAGCTATAGCTACTAGTAGTGACAACTGCTGCACCGCTGCATTGTGAATGATCATCACCTCCCAGCGTAGTACATTTTATTCTTTGACTTCAAGAGCAACTTGAGAGATCAAAAGCATCAGCACGGTTTAATTGTTAATATGCTGTGTCTGAAGTCAGCACTTCAAGCTGCTTCAGAGGTGAATGAGTGTCAGGTGCTGAATTTGCCTTACACAGTCATCCCTGTGCTTGACGGGGATGTGGAGGAGGTTCTTGGCAAGCTCTGGGACAGGTGAGGTTTGTCTGATGCCGTTACTGTTTCTTGCAGGATGATAATCTCAGTTGGCTATTTCGGACTGTCTCTTGACACGCCCAACCTGCACGGGGACGTGTATGTGAACTGCTTCCTGTCTGCCGTGATCGAGGTGCCCGCCTACGTCATCTCCTGGGTGCTGCTGCGCAACCTGCCCCGACGGTACTCAATGGCTGCTGCGTTATTCTTGGGAGGCTGTGTGCTGCTCTTCATTCAGCTCGTGCCCTCACGTATGGAATCGTTAGTTCATCTCACATATGTATGACAGGTGACGTGCAGTGCTGGGCCCTGGGCACGTGTGGAGGAACAGTCTCCTGAGGGGACTGAACACAGATATTCGTGTCCCATCTTTGCCCCTCTGCCTTGGTTCTCAGTGCTGCTGCACGAGGAGCTCCCACAACATGTCATTCAGATACAGTTTGAAAGGTGGGTCACTGGCTTTGTGATCTGTTGGGATTGGTGTGGTAGTCCAGTTTTGCCTTTAAAGTACATCCCTGGCAGGGTGTCCTGGTAAGGTCCAGGTGTAAAACCAAGACTAGACCGATCAGAGTTTAGTCAGAGGCATTGCCAAGAGGCTGCAGAACTCACTTCCCAAACTGCTGTCGATGACTTTAGGGCTTGTTTAAAGGGTTACATTCAGTGGAGTCATTGTGGAAGCATTTTTGATAAGCACAGATGCTTGACTGAATTAGTGTTGATAGCTTAAATAATGTGTGACACCTGGAAAGGAGGGCCAGGTAACATTTATTAGATCTCAAACCGTATGTATCTTTAGGCCAGTTAGATTGATGGGGTTATGGAATCAATATAAGGGGGTGTTGTTGCCTAGGACTTGTTTACAAATCAAAGAGTATACTAAAGAGAATGTGCAACAAGTGCCTTGCTTATTTTATACAGGTAATATTGTGCTGCATTCTCTTTTTTTCCTCCTGTCCTATGAGTCAATTGGACAACACTGATACAATCTATTTTGATTTTCAAATCTAAATGTCCCAGCTAAAGTCAACCCAACTTCCTATAATAAAGTATTGACTTGTAGCTAAGAATGTTAATGAGAAACCAGAGCAGGAAACCAAAAATAACTTGTTTCAAATGTTTCATTTTGTTCATTTTATTAAAAAGGGATAAATGGCATTGTTTGCAATAGCAGAGATCTGGCCCCTGAAATCTGAAAGGGCCTCAACAGTTCTTGATCTGCTCTCCTTATTTTTCACTTGGCAGGAAGCCCTGTGCTCAAAAGAAAATGAAAATGTTGATTCCTAGTAATTCACAGAAGAAAAAATTAAAAAAGAACATCGCTTATGTTTGTGGGAAAAAAAACCACCAGATGCTGGAGTTAATTAGGCAGGAGTTACACAAACACGAAGGAATGAAGGGATACCATGAACTGCCAGAGCTTTATTAAGTCCTTACTTGTGCTCTGATTGCAGATCTCCGTGCTCTGTCTATTCTGCTGGTGATGGTGGGCAAGTTTGGAATCACATCAGCCTTTTCAATGGTCTATGTTTACACGGCTGAGCTCTACCCAACAGTGGTGAGAAACATGGGGGTCGGAGCGAGTTCCATGGCCTCCAGGCTGGGCAGCATCCTCTCCCCTTACTTCGTGTACCTGGGTGAGTGACCTGCTCTGCTCCAGAGATCCTCCGGGGACTCCCAGTCCTGTTGCCTCAGCAGGGACAGCTCCTGCAGCGACTGCTTCCCACTCCCTCGAGCTCCTCCAATTACGTGTATACCAACATACCCTCTGCGTGTCAGGTTCTGATGGGGGTTGCTTGGGTTGGGTTTTACTGAGAGCATAAGTCTTGCACGGGTAAAGCCCTGTACCTCGGTACAGACGCTATCACAGAACCACAGAATGGGAGGACATTAAAGATCATCGTGTTCCGCCCCTGCCGCGGGCGGGGACACTTTCCAGTAGCCCAGGTGGCTCCAAGCCGCGTCCAGCCTGGCCTTGGACACTTCCAGGGGTGGGGCAGCCACAGCTTCTCTGGGCCATTATCAGACACTTGGAGCTGATGCAGCCTTTTCCCTTTTCCCTTTGTTGTGTTCTGCCAGGTGCCTACGATCGATTCCTGCCTTACATCCTGATGGGGAGCCTGACTGTGCTGTCAGGAATTCTGACACTATTTCTGCCTGAAAGCTATGGGATGCCCCTTCCTGACACCATTGACCAAATGCTGCTGGTGAAAGGGTAAATATCACCTCTGACCTTGGCACTGCTCTGCTCTGAGGAGTGCACTTGCCTGGTTGTGGGCAGAGGGAGGGGCTGGTTTTGGCAGCCCAGGTAAGTGCTCTGTTGAAGATACAAGAGCTTGCCTGGATTCCTGGTCCCTCTTCCCAAGTGTGTATGTTTGTACGTGCATCTCTCAGCTCTAAATTTATCATTTTACTCTTATAGCTTTTAAAAGTACATCTGAGGAATGCATTTCAAAAGTGTGTTGCTTTATCAAGGTTTAGGGACACATTGTGGGTTACAATCATTTTAGGTTCTGAAAGTCTTATAAGCTGGGGAAGAGCTGAACTCTTCCAGTTTAATTCATCTGACCTAAAAAGGCATTGAGTTTTTGACCTTTCACCCCGGCTCTGTTAAGATGACACATCAACACGGATGGGGTGCAAGAAAGGGACCTGTCCAACTAAAGTCAACAGGATATTAAAATTAGGAAGCTGTAATGTCAAAACAGAAATCTGATTTTTTTTCTTTTCTGATTCACTCATCTATTTTTAAAGTTATTTTGTTTTTTCTTGTTTTTTCCCACCCCCCAGATTAGAATACAGGCCTCCATCTAGTAGCACAAGGGATTCCAAGGAGGAAGAAGAGAATCCAGAGATCCTTAAAAGCACAGCATTTTGATGGAATTCCTGTGTCCTTCCTGGTGGACTGAAAGTTAAATGGACTTTCCTTCTAAAACTCGTTCTAGAAAGGGCTAGTGGCAACACTTTGTTTCCTGCAATTTTAACCTTATTTATTAATTTAAGCACTGTGTTCTGTACGTTCTCTTTTTATATGAACAGAAACACTGCGTAGCCTTCAGTGAGATTTTCCAGCCACAGCTGTGCTCATCAGTAGTACCTTGCAGCAGTACCTGATCAGTCCTGTGTAACTTTATGTGTGTAGTTCAGCTGAGAGATACTTGAAAATGAGTTCAGGGGCTGGCAGGGTACCTGGGTTCCTCAGTGAACCTTCTCCAGAGCTAATGCACATCAAGAAGTAAAAGCTGCTCCTTGCTTTTGATTCCTTGACTTCTGTCCCTATACAGGAAACTTATTTATTATGGTGAAGGCTATGAGAACGTGCCTCTCTGTGATCTTACCCAAGTGACTTTGTATGTGCTGAATTTGTTACCAAATTCAGAAAGATGCAAAGAAAGATTTTGAGAGTTAATTCTGACTTGATATGTTTTAACTCAGCATCGACTGAAAGGATTGTCTTGCACAAACTATTTAGCACTGAAGTTTTGCTCACAAAATTCACTTGATTCCAATGCTGGATTTCAACTGTACCTTCTTGTTTACATCTGGCCTTGGATGTGGCCTGTTTCCAGGCTGGATTTATTCTAAATAATGCAAAAGGTTTCACCTGTGTGTAGAGGGAGTGGTGTTAGTTTTTGTGGTGAAAGTTCTATGTGTAAATTGTTTTAATGTTCTCTGTGCAATTTGGATGATGGAAACGATTCTCCTGTCTTTGTTCTTGCTTTTCCCACTGGTGCATGTACACACAATTAATATATTTAGTCATAAATTTTTGTGTTAATTAGGCCACTGCATTGACCTCATGGAGGAATGTACTGAGAACAAAACAGAATATATTTCTGACTGCTGGTTCTCAATCCTTAAGTATCAACTGTGTGATTGCTGTGAGGTCTGTTGTTGCACTTAACTTGTGTAATCAGTGAATTGCTTTAAAATTGTTTAAAAAAAACCCCAACAAACCCACAAATCTTGTTGAAAATCTGCCAAGAGGTTGTGGAAGTGCCCTTGGCATTACCTGTGTTTCTCTAAATACACAATATGCACTTACACACACATGTGTGCTGTGCTGGTTCTGGTGTGACAGATGTGAGTGGTGAGAGGTTTCTGTCTCATGGCACTTGTATTTTGTTCTGTCTTGTAGAGACTTAATAAACAGCCTAAACCTTTGTAGCCAAAGCTGTCGAGGGCCTTACTCTCCTGCAGCAGCTGGCTGGGGAAGTTGTGCATTTTCCTGTGGTGTTTAAATATGTAGGTGGCTTTGGCTGGTTCCAGTCTTTGATGAACCAGTATCCCAAATCCTGTCCTTGGTAACAGGCTCCAGCAGTGGGACTGATGTGTGCCTTGGACTGCTTGTCACAGGAACAAGAAAGTAGAAGGCACTGTCCAGACTATAGTGGTTTGGTTTGGTTAAACTCTCCCTGCCAGTGTCTTGAGCTCTAGGATTTGCTCCACTTTTCCTGCATTTTTTCACCTCTTTATTTAGGATTTTGATTTCTGGATGCAGCAGGAAGCTGGCTGATGTCACTGGGTCAGAGAATGATGTGGAGGAAAATAATTTTGTTGTATGTCAGCTTTTCCAAGAAAGAAATCCAAAGGTTGGGGCAGGTTCAGTGTCACTCCTGTTTGTAGGTTGACAGGCCCTGGGCAGGAGGTTTAAAATGGTTATTTGAGGCTAGTGCCAAAATTGAGAATCTGGATTTTACAAGCCTCGCTGCCCATCACAGAACAGCCTTGACATGGGCAAATACATGTTAGGAGAGTGCATGTAACAGCCAGCTCCCTTCCCAAAAACATGACCTGTTCTGGCAGGCCTACACTTTTTTTGAAATATTCATTGCAGACACAAAAGAGTATGTTGTCAAACTTAGTGCAGATATTTTTCTTTCTAGACCTTGTCTAGGAGCTGTAAGGCTGAGAAGCAGCTTTTTTTGTATGTGTTGTAGAATGATCTGATAACCACAGAAATCTAAGGCAAAACACATTTAGCTGCAACTTCCTTGTAATGAATTTGCCAGTGTAAACACCCGTGTCCCATAAGGCTCTTCCTGTAAACAGTTTCAGAAAATATCCTAAACTGTAAGATATGTGCCTGCCTGATACAGGAGTTAGTCTGGAAATTCCAGTGTCTGTTTAACATCTGATTTAGCTGTAATTTCTTACCCACTGTTTATCCAAGTTTGTGCCTTCAAAAAGAGACTTTTTTCCTTGAATATTTAAATATTCTGATGTTTACTAAAGTTCTTTGTGGGGGTTTCTGTTGTTATTGTTAGTGTGGTTTGTTTTTCTAACTCCAGACAAATTGGGGAATTTCCCATTAGTCATGACTAACCCTACAAAACTCAATGGCAATCGCTTTGTATCAAAAAAAGAGGGGGTTTCCCTTGCTTATGTTTTTAAAAACATGAAGTCTGAGTCAGAAATGTAGAACATATTTAAAATAGCAGACTGGGTTATTATGTGTTCACTGTTTCAGCCTACTCTTTCCAAGTTTATGTCTAAAACAAGGATCTTGTTCTAGTGGGCAGGTGGAATCCAGATAACAGGGATCTCAGAAAGAAATGGAGGGAATATTTTATATAGGTAGGTGGTCTGATCCCTGCAAACAAGATGTAGGTGAAAGAACCTGATCCAGTCGTGCGCAAATCCTGGAGTGATGTCAGTGCTGGCAGCAGGTCAGATTTGCAGCACAGCCTGGCTATGGATGTACCTGCAGGAGAAGGGGACACAATTTACCTTTGCAAGAGGAGCTGTGATAAACCTGGGAGCTCCCTGTGTTGAGGAAGATGCAACAGCCTTTGAGGTTCAGACTAACCTTAGCCTGGGCAGTGCTGCATGGCTGGGCTGCCTGTGACCTGTCCCAGCAGCAGAACAGGTTATCCAGTTACCTGCTCAGGCAGAGAACAGTGCACACTGCAGGATCTGCACCAAGGGAAAAACAGCACGTGCCCTCCAGTTGGGAACGAGGATCCCCTCCTTTCCAGCTCTCAGGATGACTTCTGTCATCCCCTTGGGCACATCAGATAATCCTGTGACTTGGGTTTCTTTGCTTGCAAGTGGAAAGGCCGTTAACTCAGAAGGTACCACAGCGTCTTGTGCTGTCTGTGCTCCACAGGCAGTACTTATTAGAATCTGACTCTTCTGACAGTGAATGTAATGCTCCCACGAGCATCATTTAGTATTTCAGCTTCCAGAATCAGGCAACTTCAGCTGAATTCTGACACTATTTCTGTGAAGATGTGTGAACTCCTCCCCCCTTTCCAAGTGACGATTGTGGGGAGGAGGAGGGGCTGTTCAGGGAGGGGCTGCATTGCCCGGGGAGTTGGACTGCAATATCTATTTCAGTATTTGTAGAATAGAACCTTAGTCCCGGCAGTTGTAAATTATTTTCTTGAAGCATAGAATCAGCCCATGCACCATAAAGCCTTACTGAGAGATGCTTGTGGGAGAACTCTAAACCAATAATGAATACAGCCTTGTATATAGAAAGGTATATAAATTTCTTCTAAGAATGTAAATATTCCTAGCTGTAACTACGTTAATTCTTACCCTAGTTTTTTATAGAGTAATGCTTGTTATTTGTAAAATTCAGAATAAAATCGTATCTGAAATTATCTTTAAAATGAAGTGCTTTTTTTTTTTTAACATCTTCATGTTTAGAAATATGTCCTAGAATCTCTTGAAGGTTGTTGGTGTGAGGTTTACCAGCCAGTCTGAGATCTCTTGGGCTGGTGGTGTACTGTATCTTTGTGGAAGGAGTCACTGTGTACATGCAAATAGCAACAGTCCTGCAGCCCCAGGGAGCCCAGCAGCCCTTGTGCAATCCAGATGTGCTGCTGGGATTCCAGGCTGAGCCTTCCTCTTGCTGTTCCCATTCCTCACCGAAAAAAAACCAACAAAACCCAAGCCCTTTTTAAGACGCATGACCAGCAGGTTGAGGAGGGGATTCTGCCCCTCTGCTCTTGTCAGACCCAACCTGCAGAGCTGCCTCCAGCTCTGGGGTCCAGCGTCAGGACATGGAGCTGCTGGAGCAAACCCAGAGGAGGCCACAGATGCTCCAGGGCTGGATCCCTCTGCTCTGGAGCCAGGCTGGGAGAGCTGGGGGGGTTCACTGGAGAAGAGAAGGCTCCAGGAGACCTGAGAGCCCCTTCCAGGGCCTAAGGGGGCTCTGGGAGAGCTGGAGAGGGACTGGGGACAAGGGATGAGAAGCTGTGGCTGCCCCATCCCTGGAGGTGTCCAAGGCCAGGTTGGATGAGCCTTAGAGCAACCTGGGATAGTGGAAGGTGTTCCTGCAGGGGTTGAAACAAGATGATCTTCAAGGTGTCTTCCAACCCCAAACCAGTCTGTGGTTTCAGGTAATACCTCTGGTACTTTTAGCAGCTTCTGCCCTGTGGTTTTTTTTTTAGATCTGGAGTCATTGTAGAGCCAGTAGTTTCTGGAGATGGATTTCCTTGGCTGCAGGGAGGCAGTTTTTCTGCCTCACTTGAACTGTACCTCTTTGACCTCTTATGCCAGGAGGCCTTACCTCAGTCACTTGCCTCCGCCTGCCTCCTGACAAACTGCAAGTATCCTTGCTGCTGGCTCCTACATCAGCTTTTCTTCGAGGCAAGGTAAATAATATGACTGATAAGCAGCAGCTGCCCAAGAACACCAGGTAACTGATTAAATTCCTAAAGAAAATACCTTTAAAACCTTCAATCAGGGAATGAGAATTCCTGATAGCAGCAGCTGCCTCTTGGAGCAAGCAGCTGTGCAGGAGGGGCAACACAAACTGGCCGAGTTAGTTCCTCTTTCCTGCCAAGTGCTCCTGAGAGCCCCAGCTCTTCTCCCCTTGGCTGTGTCCGTGTTGGGAAGCTCTTTCTCTGTCGGATCCTAGCTGGAGCGAGACTATCTGAAGCATCTTAATTGTGACCATCTGGAGAGTTCTTTTCCCCTGGGGTGGACCAAGTTAATTTCCTTTTGATTTATTCATTAAATGTCCTTGGCCATCAGAACTCTTAATGCTCCAATAGCTTTATTCAAGCCATCAGCGTCCATGTAGCTGCTGCTCACAGTTGGGTTGGCTCAGGGAGAGCTCTCCTGTTACCGGACTGCTTTCCCACGAGGAAAGTCCCTCCCATTATCCCCAGCGCTTCCACTTCAAGAGGTAAATCACCGCGTGGGAGCTACAGGGTGCTACATAGAATCCTTCGGGTGGGAAATGCCCTCTGAAATCATCGCGTCCGGCCGTTAGCCCGGCACTGCCAAGCCCACCACTAAACCAAGTCCCCCAGTACCGCATCTCACGCCTGTCAAAGCCCTGCGGTCCCGTGGGTGACGCGCCGAAGCTCCTCTTCACCTGTCGCGCTGCAGGTGAGGGAGCATCCCCCGGGGCGGGGCTGGGCTCGCTGGGAGCTGCGGGCCGGGGAGGCGGCTTTGCCCGGGCTCCCCCCGCTCCGGGCCGGTCCCCCCGGGCTCCCCCCGCCCCGGCTCCCCCAGCCCCTTCCCCGGGGGCGGCCGGGAGCCGGGGCCGCCCCTCCTTCGCCGGGAAAGGGAAAGCGAAAGCGCCGGGCGCTGTCACACGGAGCGGGGCCGCGGCCGGAGCGGGCTGGGCGAGGTAAGAGGGGCAGCGGGGCCGGGCCGGGAGGGAGCGGGGCCGGGATGCCCCGGGAAGGGGGTCCGTGGGTGGGGGCCGGCGGGTCTGGCAGCGGGGATGGAGCAGCAGCTCCGCCGGGTCCCGCCCCGCTCCCTTGGCTCTCCCCTCCTTCCCCTCCTTCCCCTCCGCGGCAGGTGCGGTCGGGAGCGGTCCCCGCCCGGCCGGGGTGAGCCGGGGGTACAACTCCGTCCATCCCGGGTCCCGCCGGGTCCCGCGCCCTCGGGCCGGGTGTTGCGAGCTCCCGTTGAAGCCTCTGCAAGTCTGACCTTATAATCATGGCTTAGAGGTAGTAAAACACTGGCACAGGTTGCCCAGAGAAGCTGTGGCTGCCCCATCCCTGGAAGTGTCCAAGGCCAGGTTGGAGGGGGCTTGGA
>JAYRBT010000028.1:7089117-7118215 GCA_036023395.1 Myiotriccus ornatus | reverse complement strand
ATCCCTGGAAGTGTCCAAGGCCAGGTTGGACGGGGCTTGGAGCAACCTGGGCTGGTGGAAGGTGTCCCTGCCCTTGGTAGGGAGTGGGACTGGATGAGCTTGAAGCTCCTTTCCAACCCAAATCGTTCAATGGCTCTATGATTCTGTCTGGGGGGCTCTTTGGTGCAGGTCTCTGGCTGCTGCCCAGTACTCTGATTGTTCAGTTTATCCCACTGCAAGTTCCTATCTTTGAGTTTCCAGTTGCTTAGAATTCTGCCAACTTCAGTTGTTTGAGCTGAAAATGTCAGGATGTCCTGGATGTCAGCCTCAGCCTGGCTTTCCTTTCTGTACTCATTTATTTTCTTCCAGCCAAGCGGAAGGCAAGGACTGACCCTTGGCTCTGAGATGGCCATAGTTCTGGTGACCTTTCCTTGGAGCAGCACTGCCCTCTCAGCTTCAACAAGGAATTTATATCTGGGAAGGGAGAAGAGATTTTGTGGAATCTGTTGCCCAAGCATAAACTGATTTGCACAAACTGTAATAAACTATAAACTTAATTTCTTCCTGTTGTATCTCAAGTCAAGGACTCATTGTAACTCTGGTACATGCTGCTGCTGGTGGAGCCAGAGCAGGAAGAATAGACCAAGGTCAGGAACCTGAAGAAGTTGAGAAATAAATGTGGATTTAGTGGAGACCAGTGGAATTGTGTGAGCTGGGGTAAGGCCGGGCCTGGACTAAGACTAGAGTAGCAGTTGCTGAGGATGGAGGACAGGGCCCCTGCAGGTAGCTGCTGTGGAGCTGAGTGCCCCAAGCTTTACCTTTGCCTTGGCAGATGAAATTCAGTTTGTTCCTCTAGCAACAGCTGTTGGCCTTTGTTTTCCCTTTGAGAACAGAGCCCTCGATAGGTAACAGCTGAGGCCATGCCCGGGACTTGCCTTTCCCCCAGCCCACCTGCAAGTTAGTGAAGAGCAAGTAACACCCCTCAGCTTCCCCTGCAAGGGTGGCTGGAGCAAGGAAAAATGGGTGCTGAGAGAACACCACACTTGGGCAGCTCAGAGAAACAACCTACATTGAGGGAGCACCCTTTGGCTGCTGCAGGGAGTGGGGAAGGGTCAGCACGGACACATCTGCGTTGCCTCAGTAAAGATCTCTTGCAACTATGTGAGCTGGGGGATTTCAGCGTTCAGAGTCTGAGTTTGTGACCATGGTTCTGTTGTTTCTCCATCAAAATGTTCCTCCCAGGGCACCCGAGCCCGTTATGGTTCTGTACCTTAAGACACAAATTCATCACTGAGAAAAGTGTCTGAGCTCTGGCACCAGGAGACACTGGCTGAGTTTGGCCCATGGGCTCTTGTTCAGCTTATCAGGTCTAGAGCACTGGCACCAGTTTATGGTACTGGGAGCTGAGCACTCTGTGCTGCACTGGGTTCCAAGGACACTGGTGGATACAGCTGAATCTTCAACTCCTGCTCTGTCAGGGAACATTCTCCCCCAGGAATCAGCCCAGCCTCACAGTCTTTCTCCCTCTTATTGTATTTATAGCAGCAATATTCTCAGGGCTTTCCAAGTTGCCCTGGGGATGCAGGTGGGCAGTGGGGACACAGTGCATGGACACTGGGGCTGGTATTAGTCTCTGTCCCATCTGTGTCCAAAGCACCCAGGTGCCACCACCCTCAGCACAGATGCCCTTTCTTCTGCTTTCTGTTTTGCAAACAAGCCACAGACTAGACTGCTTTTACGATTAACTTCCTGCTATAAAGCAAATACTGCTCTGTGTGTGTGCTAATACACACCTAAAACTGGATCTATTTCTGCTGCTTGCATTGAGGTGGAGATTTTATATGTAATAATCCAGCTGGGTTACTAAGAAAAGCCTTCAGAGCAGAAATGGTCGTTCCCAAGCCCAGCTGCTAGTACAGCAGCATGGCCAGTGTGCTCTGCCCAAGCTCCATCCTGGCTGGCAGCCTGTGAGGGGGCCGGGCAGCAGTGCTGGGTTGGGGTGAGGGTGCTTCCCCAGATGCCTCCCAAACAAGGCCCCTGCAGCCAGCAGAATCCTTGGGGATTTCTCCTGGGCCCTCCCTGCAGGCTGGGGAGGAGCAGGGGCTCTGGCTGTGTCCTGACAGCTCACAGGCTCTGCCCCTGGAGCGATGCATCTCCATGGGTGGCTGCAGAAGTGCTGGCTCGCTCTGGGCTGTCACTCCCTGCCCTCTGCCCTGCCCAGATCCTAACCCAGCCATGTCTCAGCAGTCTAGAAAGCTTCAAGGATGTTTCTGTGAGCTGCTGAAGCTGTTGCCCTCAGCTGTCCCCTCCCAGTGCTGCTCTCTGCCTCCCCACCTCCACTGCTTGGACGTCCAGTTCAGCTCAAGCCCAGTGTGTTATGCTCCACTGACCGAGTCTCCCCTGACTATAAATCAGCTTCAAGGAGCCTGTTTAGCCCGAGATGTCTGTGCAGAGTCAGGTGTGTCCCAAACTGCATGCCTGGAGGCAGCAGGTGGGCACAGCTCTGCTCTCGGGGGTGCAGGACACCTTTGGCTGCCTTCTCGGGGCTGCTAAAAGGTGGGATGTTGCAGAAGGACACAGGAGGAGGGATTGGTGTGGGACAACAATGCTTTTCCTTGGATGACTTATCTCCTGGACTGGAATTTCGTAGGGAAGCCCACGGGAGCAGAGGCTGGAAGGAGAGGACAGAAGGGACATCCTGTGTGGAGGTGAGCTGTGTGTTCCTCTGGGGACTGCAGAGGGCAGTGGCATCCATGGGACCTGCAGGTGGCCCTGGGAGCTGGCAGGAGGAGCTGCCCCAGAGCAGCTCCTGGCAGGCTGGGAGGGGTCCTGGGTGGCAGCACAGATTGTTGCATCCCTTGCTGAGCTCCATCCTGGATTGCCTTATTCTGCAGAGTGTCTCTGCAAGTGCTGGTGGCTGCAGGGGCTCCCTGCTGTCCCAGCCCCTGTGTTGCCATCCCTCCTGGCCATGGCAGTGGGGAATGTCCCCTCAAGACAAGACAGGAGTGACCACCACTGTGATGCTGCCCTTGCCCTGCCCTGAAGGTGAACACAGTCAGCTGTCTGCAGGAATGAGAGCCAGCCACGGGCACATCAGCACTGCTCAAGGGTGATGTGGAGCAGGGGCCATGCACACTCCTCTCCTGCCTCCTTCCATCCCCCAGTGTGATTAGCAGTGCCAGGGGAAGGAGTCTGAGAGCCCCGGGCAATGTGAGCATGTGGAGATGTCGGTGAGGTTCAGAGAAGATGCTCAAAGTGCAGCCGAGGAGGCCCCACAGTCAGACACTGTCAGAGCTTGGAGACCCCTGCCATCACCTGACACTGCAGGGCAGCCTCCACATCTGCCTTTGGAGGGGTAAGAAGGAGGGGCTCAGCTCAGAGTGCCAAACATTTGCTGCTTGACGGGGCCTTAGGCACTCTGAAGAGCTTCCAGATCCTGAGGAGCCCTGGGAAAGCAGCAACAGCTCTAAGAGGTCTTGGAGAAGCATCTGAGGTTGAGGGTAGAGAGCTGCTGGTCCTATCAGGAATAATTTAATGCACTGAGGTTTGTTTTACCATTCTGAGATCAAAATCCTGTGCCAGAGCTTTGCTCTGAGTGCATGGGTGAGAATGTGGTTTGCTGCCAGCCCCTTGCCCTTCACTACACTTTGTTTTACTCACCTCCTTTTCTCTCACCAGCTGGCAGTTGTCCCTCTTCCTCGACAGAGTGTTTCTGTGTTTCCATTTCACCCCAATACCTGCTGTACACAATAGCTGTGCTGTCTGACAGGCACAAGGGCGTCTGTGCCATCCTCCCTAAACCCTTGCCAAGCTTGGGCCCACAGGGACTTGCTTACCCTTGGGGCCCAAAGCCCCTGCTGTCACTCTGGCACTCAGAACTTGTGCCAGGCAGCTCTGGGGGCCTTTCTTTCCCTTGTGCCCCCAGAGGTCTGCGGTCCCTTGTCAGTGGCTCTGGTTCACCAGGAGTTTCAGTCTCCTGCCTCGTGTTTGTCGTGGCTTGTTCCCTCTCTGACATCCCACCCTTTCCTGTCCCATCTTGAGCTGCTGTGGCAGCCACACTTATCTGTTGGGAGCAGCCATGGACATGTGCAGACACAGCCCTGTCCTGGAGCCAGCTCAGCCTCAGCAGCTTCAGAACAGCAAAGTCAGTCACGTTGTTTCCGCACTCCACGTTTTTCAAGCCAGGCGTGCTTGGGGCGTTGCGGGGAAATCGCCGGACACCGAATGCAGGCCGAGCTCTGGCGCCTGGGGGACAGCAGGAACCTGGAAGGGCTTATTTGTAGGGGAGAGATGCAGCAGAGGGGCCTGCAGCAGAGCAGAAGTGGACTGGGTCTGCCCAGAAACTGCAGGTGGATTTGACTGACGAAACAGGCAAAGGAAATGTGGGGTGTCCTCACCTGAGTGACTTGAGACAGTCCCCTTTGCCTTATAGAGCCTTTGAATTGGTTTTAGCAAAATGTGTCCACAATTTACACACTTATTCTGCTCAAATAAGCCTCTCCCAGCTGAGACCGTGTCCCTGGAGAAAAGGGAACTCCTTGTGAGTCTTTATTGACCTGAGTGGTTGTGGTGGAGAGCCTCGGGGCAGCTACTCCTCTCTTTACCTCTGCCAGCTGTTGGAAGGGACTCCCACCTGCCGTTGAAGAAATGGTGGTTTCATGGGTGAGAAGCTCTTGTTTTCAGTGAACCGTACTTAAGGAGATTGTATAGTAGTTATACAACTTAAACAGTGCTCATCTCCTGCAATTAGACAGTGATTAAGCTGAATAAACCCCACTTACTGGCTTTCCCTGACAAGCACCTTGTTTTCCATCAGCAAATTAGCGTGACCAAGGGCTGCAAAACCAGTTCTCCCAGTGTGCTACAGGAAAGGAATCGTCTTAAATACCATGTTCTCCTAGCACAGTGTTGGGTGAATCAGAGGTGGCTGCTGACCCCTGGACGTGGCTCAGCAGCTTTGTCTGCTCATGGCTCCACAGGTGAAACAGCTTTTTGCCTCTGCACCATCTGATGGTGGAAGGTGCAGAACAGGGAGATTTGGAGGTGACAAACTGAGCTTCTGCCTTCTTTTGTCTGGGTTTCCCACAACACCTGTTGAAAAGCTTTAGTTTTATTGTGGCCACCTAAAGCATTTACCTGGAGGATTACTGGAACATGGGGACCTCCAGGTCCTGCAGGCTCCTTCCGTGGGCTGCGAGCCTTGGGAATTAAAGATGCACAGGCCCTGGCCTTCCCCCAGTCCTGCTGAGCCCCGATGCTCAGGGACAGGCTGCTAATTACCTGCTAATTACCCACTCATCGTTATTTAGACAGTGACACTCCTGATGGGAAGCACTGAACTGGCCTTTCTGAAAGCGTGAAATTGGTTTTAACATGGTGTCAATGTGCCTTAACTTTAGACTGTCACCATCCTTGCCTGCCTGGACCAAGCCCGTGAGATGCTGCAGGAATGTTTGTCCTCAGCAGCCCAAATCCCGCTGCAGTCCTTTCTCTGTTGATGTGAGGTAGTGTGGTCGTGGCGTGAGGTCAGTGATGGTGGAGATGGCTGGAGCTGATGAAGCTGAGCTGGTTCTACGCCGCTTATGAGGGAAGGATAACTCCAAGCTGCAGAAGAGAAAGCAGGCACACTCTTTAATTCCGAGTGAGTTATTTGCATGGGTCCAAATTCCTTTCCTGGCAGAGCAGTGCCATGTCTGCCAGCAATGCCAGTGGAGGATGGACCAGCTCCCCCAGCCCTGTTTGCACCAGGCAGTGCCGTGGCTGCTGCTCCCTCTGAGGGAGTTTAACTGAGCAGCAGAGAAACCAGCAGTGTGTTTGTGCTGAGATAACGCAGCTGAGAAGAGATTAGATAGAGAAACGGATTGTTTTATCTGCTCAACCCTTGGAGTTCAGCCCCTGGGAGAAACCAGAGTGGGCGCAGAGGAGGAGCCTGGGTCAGGAACGGTCCTGCCTGATTTCTTCACTAACATGCACCAATTTTCCCATCCTGATATTTTTCCCTCCCTTACAGGAAAGAAAAGGCACAGCCAAAAGCCTTCTTGAGGAGGTCAGTAAACATGGCAGTGACCATTCCATTCCAAGAGTCTCTTTTCTGAAACAATAAACAGCATTGTACAAAATAGCTGACACTTCCCATGCAGTCGTTGCATCATCTTCCTCTGGACAAGTGTTGTGGTTAATAAGAGTGTAGTGTGTGACAACCTAGTGATAACAAGCATCAAGATGGGAGGACCCTCAGCATGTGAAGGAGCTTTGGAAGAGCTGGCTCCACCAGACCTTTAATTTATATCAAATATCCAGTGCAAATAAACCCAGCTCCTGCTGTGCAGAAAGCAGGGCAGTGACTGTCACCCTGTGCTGGGCACTGATGAGGTCACACCCCAAACCCTGGGTTCAGTTTTGGGCCCATCATGGCAAGAACAACTTTAAGGTGCTGGAGCATGTCCAGAGAAGGAAGGGTCTGGAGCTCAAGTCTGATGACAAGAGGCTGAGGGATCTGATCTCAGCCTGGAGAAAAGGAGGCTCAGGGGGAACCTTCTTGCTTTCTGTAGTGACCTGACAGGAGGTTGGGGACTGCTGGAGACAGTCTCTTCTCCCAGGTAACAAGCAGTAGGACAGGAGGAAATGGCCTCAAGGTGTAGCAGGGGAGGTTTAGGTTGGATCCTGGGAACAAAGGCGTTGTCAGGCCCTGCCTGCATCCCCAGGGCAGAGCAGCTGCTGTTGGAGGCACCGATGCCCCCGGTCAGCTCCTCAGCTGGGAAATGACTTCTATTTTTGCAGACTGGTTTGAGCGCTGAGCCACCCCTTCTCCCTTTGAACTACCCTCCTTCCTGCTTGGGTGTAGCCCGAAGGAGATGGAGCAAAGTCCTGGCATTGCCCCTGTGGAGAGGAGCTTTGCTGCTGCAGCACAGCTTGCACTGCGGCTTCCTCGCCATGGACAGCAAGACAACCCACAAGCTTTCCAGCTTTCCTCTTTCCTTTCGAGAGAAAAACGTTCCCTAAGTGCTTTTTCTCCTGTTCAGCAAATTATTTTAATTGCTGATACTTAGCCCATTTGAAATGAGGTTTTGAGTCTGCCCTGAGTACAGCACTCAGTGAATGCTACAGCAAAACCAGGCCCCTGACCTTGATATGGGAATCTCGTCATTAGCTTGAGGTTTGTTTGTTGTTTGAGGAGAAGAGAGGATGCTGTTTTCCAGCCAGTATAAACAGAATCAAGACAGTTTCAGGAAAAAAGAAATAGATCTGTTTGCTGAAGTACATCTTCTTCTGTAATTTATTCTGTCTGTTCTCTTTGTTTAGAACTAAGAGTTTACAAGGAGCCAGAGACAAAACAGACGATATGAGTGTTCAGTGATAGGATTTCCCTCTGTTGTAGTCAGCAAACCTGCTTGGTAATGGCTGTTCTTTTGCCACGATGGGGGGAAAAAATCCCTGGTGGCTAAGACTACTTTTCAATGTAAGTAATACAGGTGGAGTATTAATAAGCTGTTGGACTGGTAGTTGTATCTGTAGCTGCTGCTTGCTGTATACTCGGAGCTGTAGTCCTGGTCCTGGGTCTCCTTCCTGTCAAGGCAGAGGTAGCTTGTCCCCCTTCTCCCTGTGCTCTGCTGGGTGGCCTGGAGCGTCCACGTCCACTGGTGGCAGCTGCACTGGGGGCTCTTGGGCTCTTCTGAGCCTGATGAAGCTGAGTGAGCCCAAGAACGTGACTATATTATGGCTGAGCAGGAAGGATCATAGCTTCCAAGAGAGTTTTTTGTTTGTTAGGGCTTGTAATGTTGACATTTGCTTTGGACACCTCTTTGTGACCGTGTCTGGTTTCCTCCTGGCAGTGGCGTTTCTAAGAACAGGTTGCAGTGCAGTGCAGAGACAGCCCTGAGGACCCAGCCCCTGTTAGCAGAAACTTTCCTTTGTTGGTATTATGATCTTGGAGGACACACCCTGCTAAGGAAATTAGAGCACAAAGGAAAAAAAAAAAGTAGCAGTATTCTCTGTTGCCTTTAATGCTGGTTTGAAGTTGATCTGCAAACGTAAAAGCTGAGAGTCTCTTGCCAAGGGACATAGTGACAGGATGAGGGGGAATGGCTTCAGACTGAGAGAGGAGAGGGTTGGATTGGACACTGAGAAGAAATTCTTCCCTGGGAGGCTGGGGGGCACTGGCACAGGTTGCCCAGAGAAGCTGTGTCTGCCCCATCCCTGGAAGTGTCCAAGACTAGGTTGGAGCAGCCTGGGCTAGTGGAAGGTCTCCCTGCCCGTGGCAGGGGGTGCAACTGGATGAGCTTTAAGGTCCCTTCCAACCCAAATCAGTCTGTGTTTATGACTCTCTGATGACGATGAAAGCACAGAGAGCTGGCAGGAGGCAGGTGAGGTTACCACTGCTGGGTCATCGATTCCTGCTCCCGTGATCTGGTTGTTATTGCTGTTATCTTGGCTTCAGTGTAACTTGGAAAACCTGGCAATAAGGGACTGAGAAATTACTCAGTGCATACAGGGAGCTGGAGATCCGTGTGTGTGCCTTTAGCACAGCAGGTCAGCAGAACCCCTCCCTGTCACTCCCTGTCACTCACCCCAGCTCTGCCGCAGGTCCTGGCCACAGAGGCTGAATTAAGCAGGAATTAGACACTCTGGGAATAAATCCTGCGGTTTGGAGGAACAAACCCAACCACGGGAATCACAATAACTATGCTGAGGAGTGTCCAAGGAGTTGTTGAGGAGTGTTTAGATCTGCAGGGGTGGGGAGCCAGGTAAAGGGTTGCTGCGCCATAAATAAGGACTTATGATGTGCTGTGAGAGCCTTGAGTCACCAGGATGTAAAGTGCTGCTTCCCGTAAACCGGAGTGAAGCGGCACAGACGTGCAGAGCTGAGTGGCAAACAGGCTGGTCAGGGCTGTTTTGGCATGTTCAGGGTAAAGGAACAGCTCAGCCCAAAGCAAGGTACGAGCGTGTACCCGAGTGCCAGAAAACTGCCAAAACTAAAGGGGTTTACTGCTGTCACAGAAAGCTGCAGCAGCACTTAACCCGCTGAACATCAAAAACATCACCGAGGGAACTTCCCCGGAGTGCAAATAATGGCTGCAATAAACTGCTTCATCAAAAACTCAGGTTTTGTCTTAAAAAAAAAGGCAGATTGGCAGGAAAAGTTGTGGCTTGTTCTTGTGCTTACACAATGAGCGGGCAGAGTGCTTCATACCCAGTTAATTGCAGCCTAATTGCAATCATGATTTTGGCTGCTGGACTCTGATATCCAGGTATTATAAAATGCACTCATAAAAATTTGAACCATCCTGCTAAATGAATCCTGCTCTACAGCATAATAAGTTGCTATTGGATATTTAGTTGATTTAATTATGATTATTTAAGAAATCCAGCTAGCACTTTGGCTTTGCAGTTGTGTTACAGCCAATATTTCCTAGACTTATTTATATAATTTAGCTTTAATTTAGTCTTACTGTTATAACCCTGTAATAACCCTTCCTGCTGCCATGGGGAGCAACTTTTCCTATCCCAAAGTTCAGCTAGAGGAAGAAATGATCCAAGTAATTCTGACTTCTAGGCAGTGAAGGGGAAATAAAGCCTTCCTTTATGGATCTCTAGCAACCCACGCAACACAATAAATTAGAAAAGCAGTATTTGTCTGGGACACCTTCCGAGGCACTTGGCCGTAGCTCTTTGCCTTTCTCATTTGTTTCCAGAGCACTTCCCTCACCTGGTTTGGTGCTTATTTTGCACCCAGGGTTGCCTGCAGAGGAATTTGCAACCCACACTCCCGCTGAGCCTCAGCACTTCCAGGGTTCCTGCTCTCCTGAACCACCCCCAGCCTTCTGTGGTTTCCCATCTTCAGCCCTTTTCACCCGAACCTCTCCATAATCATTAACAAAGTGTTTAGGACGCATCTGTAGGCTAGGAAAGATGTCAGGATTCCTGATTTAGAGGTGATGGAAGTACAGGACAGAGAGGAAAAGCAAATAGTGGCGTGTTTCCTGATCTTAATCTCCCTTAAGCATGTTCGTGCTTCCTGTTGATGTTGAGCAGTTCCCCCGATGACCTTCTCTATACTGTTGATTCAGATGATTAAGGTGAATGAAATTATCGGACTTTCTTAGGTAGATAGTCAGCCAGGCAAGGTTTTTCTATGCTCTTGGCTTGGCTTTGGTGTTTAAATTTAACTGCTAGAATGAATCAAGGCTGGATGAAGGTGATACAGAACAGGTGTTCCTGAGATGAAGGATTATTCCTACAGAAACTCTCAGAGAGTTGAACAGAAATGATTTGTCACATGGGAAAAACGGGAAGGTTTTGGGCATGCAGACAGACAGGTGCTCCACAAATGGGCACCACTGGCAGCTCGTCCAGCAGCCTCAAGGAACAAGCTGTTGCCCATCATGTCCTGCCTGCAGAAGGGGCAACTAACTGGAAACTTCTGGGAGTTGCTGGGAATTTCTAGCAGGAGCTGATACTGAGCACAAAAGAGGAGGCACATTTTAAGGTAATAAGGGAGAAGGATGAGTTTTACTCCAAATGATGCAAATCCATCTGGAATTTTCCTGTGAGAGCATGGCATCACGTGATTTCTCCACAGTTGCCTCTTTATTGGAACCAGAAGAATCCGAAAGCATGATTCAGCAGTTTATCACGTGTGGAGGCTGACTGAGCTGCTTCTCACTGCTGGCCGTGCCCGCTGCCTCCTGCAGCCCTGCCCTGCCTGGGGCTGCAGCCGAGCCTGGCCCAGCAGCCTGGGGCCAAAATTCCGTAATGTGACCGAGGATTCTGCCCTGTGAGGGTGGTGAGGCACCGGCACAGGCTGTCCCAGCAGCACTGGCACCTCCCGCTGCTCCCCTGGGGCTTCAGCAGTGCACAGGAGCGGCGATTAGAGAGGTCAGTCAGGTCAGTCTCGGAACCATCATGGGCAATGTGATGTCTGCCCTCTCTTGATGTGCACCCCAGCCTCGTGCATGGGCCTTGTGGGTTCACACTGGGGATGTGCTGTGGCTGAGCAGGGCTCCCTGTGCTTGGCAGGCTGTTGGCAGGGTGTTGGCAGGCTGTTGGCAGGGTGTGTCTGCTCACCGTGCCTCGGCACTAACACCCCACAGCGACAGTTCCTCTGCCTTCCCCTCACATTCAGTAACTCAGAGCCCTGGCACACACCAGGTGCTCGGTGAAGTCCGCAGCAGGGCAGGGAACCCAACACAGACTCGACAACGGGTGTGAAAAATAGAATCACAGAATCCATGTTGGAAGGGATCTCAGGGATCATCTGGTTCAGCTTTCTTGGCCAAAGCACTGTCTAGACAAGATGGCTCAGCACCGTACTCAGCAGAATCATGCAAGTATCCAACACTGGGGAATCCACCACTTCCCCAGCAACATTATTCCAGTGGCTGATTGTTCTCATTATGGCCAGCTTTGCTCTTTTGTCTAATTGGAATCTCCCCAGGAGTAACTGGTCCCCATTACCCTTGGTCTTTTAAATGTTACTCTTTGTAAAAAGGGGAGGCTCCATCTTCTTCATAGCCACCCTTTAAATAGTAAAATATGGAGATAAGGTCTCCTCTGGGACCTCCTTTTCTCGAGGCTTAACAACTGCAATTGTCTCAGCCTTTCCTCTTACAGCAGCTTCCGGTCCTTGGACCATCTCTGTGGCCCTTTTCTGGACCTTCTCCAGCTTGTCCACATCTTTTTTGTATTGTGGAGGCCAAACTGAAGACAGTGTTCCAGGTGTGGTGTGGCAAGCACAGAACAGAGTGGGATAATCCCTTTTTTCTCTTGTGTGATGCCCTTGACCCCCAAGACCCTCCAGCACCTTCAGTCTGCAAAGCAGGTATCCAGCAGAGTTGCCTAGGAACTGCCTTCCCACGGGGAAGCACCCAAATCCTTGTCCTTTTAGCCCTGAAGGGGCTGGATTTGCTCTACAGAAAGAGTTTTGGATGAGGTGTTAGTAAATAAGTCGTGTCCCCTCCTCCCCTCCGCTCCACCCGCCCGGGAGCTGGCACTGAGCGTAAGAACTGCTGTGACTGCGCCAGGCAGATAGGAACGATGCCAAGGCAAGATGCCTTCTGGTTGACCTGGGAAGAGTAAAATGTTGAGCTCAGGATGGAAGAAGAAAAAAAAAAACCCAGTTGGAGGAAGTTCTAAAAGATCACGCAAAGAGTTGAGAACTTGGCGGCTGCTCAGCGGCGCTGCCAGAAATAGCTTCGAAAACCGGGCTGGTGGTGAGAAAAACTTCAGAGGACTGTGGCTGCTGCTGCACTGGGAGGAGCAAGGGGGGACAGGAGGAACATCATGCCACAGCTCGTGGTGAGGGCTCAGTCTGCCTTGAGGAATTCACCTATTTAACATCCTGCATGTCTGAAGGTCAGCTTGCGTTTGGAGGTCGACTTGCCTTTGTTGGCTTGTCTTTAGATGGGCTCTAAAAGTGTTTGCATCCACTTAAAAAAACCCTAACACTGTAAGCAAATCAAACACAATCTTCACAGGAAATTTTGACATAATGACTGTGACTCATTAATATTAGTGATGTTATGTCACTGTTGGTCTCTTTTTCTTGCCTCATGATTGTGCTGCTGGGCACTGATGGAGAGAAAAGAATTGTCAGGTACAAAGCTGAAAACCCAAATGTTCCAAATACAGCATAAGAAGGGTCTCCACTGAGCCCCACTCGGGGACCAGTCACCCACCATGGTGCTCCTTAATCCCAAAATCTCAGGAAGGCCTCAGGAGTCAGGGGTGCATCCCCTGGGAACGGTCTCACCAGCGGTCAGGAACGTCCAGGGGACAGCTCCAATATTTAATTGAAACTTAAATAGTTTGTGTTATGAGCAATGTAGTCTGGGTAAGGACTGGCCACAGAAATGGGGTCAGAAAGTGCAAAACTTACATAGAAAGTTTGTGGCTTGGTGGTGGCTCAGATGGACATAAGCCGTGGTCGGGCTGAGCAAAAATTAAATATATATCCACTCATTTCAGCAAGGCAGCAGTTCTTTGCTTTGTTGAATTTATTTTTTTCTTAACAATCACAACTGAAACATTTTATTTTTATTTTATATTTATATGGGGTGATTTTAGCAAAATTCAAATGTACTTGTGGGAAATTCCCTTTTGATCTAAGTCATATTTTCTGAGACAAAAACACTGAGGTGAGAAAGTTCCAAACATCTCCTATTTCAACCTTCGTTTTAGTTATTTGAGATAAACTATGCTCTGCACACTCAAGTATTTGATTTCATCTTGTTTCATGATGTAATTGAGTGATTCCTGCATGTCCATCTGCTTTTCATCGCCAGGCACCAGTGCTGGTGGGTTCAAGGTGCAGGTGACAGAAGCCATGAGAGCAATGCCAGTTTATGACTGTCCAGTAGGTACATAAACAAGTAGGACTGTCACCAGCCACTCCTGATGTGCAGGGCAATTCATCCTGAACGTGGTCTGAAGCCCTGTAAATCCAGGATAAGAGTGCAGCTGTTCCCAGGGTGACACGAGGCAGTCCCAGCGGAGCGTAACTGGCTGGGAAGTGATCAAGCTCCTGCGAGAGCTTGTCCTGGAGTTTACTCGGCTACTTCCAACCTTCTTTTTTTTTAAATTACTGACAAAGGAACTGCTTCAACCAGCAAAAAATAATAACTATAAAGAAATTACAGTATATACTTTGTTTGCCTTGAGGCAAGTCCATTTGCTGTCATCAGCCACTTTTGCAGGGAATGCAGCTGTGCTGTCCGTGGCAGGCATGTTGGCTTTCATCTCTAAACATTGTGTATAGATAAATAACTTACCTTTGTATAAGATAAATAACTTATGAAACAGGAAAATTCTGAAGTAGCCAGAATTAGGTTTGAGATGGGAGGGTGTAGGCAGACATGTCAGTGGCAGAACATAAAATGTATCACAGGTAACATGCTGTCAGCTGCCTTGAAGCCAGTGTGCTAAAAACATACATACAAACTTGCAGGGAGGATGACTATCACCTTGTGAAGAAATGAATACACTTTGGTGAAGAAGGAATACTTTCTATAAGCTGATCTAGAAATACAGTGGTACTCAATATATTAACATTGTCCCTTTCCTTACAGCCCTTGATACGCGGTTTATAGTCAGAAGAGGCTTGGGATGAAGGCAAGGCTGGGAAATCTCCTCTCTTGGAAGCAGAGATGTGGTTCTCCTGGAGCAGCAGTTGATGGTCTGCACACCCAGCATCTCCAGCCATGGTGGGCAGTGGCCATGGGAGAGCTCTTGCTTGTGTGTCTGAGGTGACAAAGGGACAACACGGGGAAAAGTGAAATAAAGATGTTTGATTCAGTCCTGAATCCAAGTATCATAAAAAAAAAAAACCCCACAACCAAAAAAAACCCCAACAAAAACAACAACCAAAAAAAAATCAAAGGGAAAAAAAAAAAAAAAAGAGAGAGAAAAAAAAGAAAAAAATCCTGTGGCTGTGGATGTGTTCACTGCAAGTTTGTGGTCAGTATTTCCCAGGCTGCCTCGAGGTGAGGGTAAGTTCAGTCATCACACCGCCTGTTGCCAGACTGCTGATGTTTCTAAATCACTCTGATAAAAGATGGTGACAAACGAACCTGCGGTAGATTGCATCATCCTTGTGTGTGTTCTGAGGTGGGACCAACACCAAAGCCTCGTGCTCGGGTCCCGCTCAGCCGTCCCTGCAGCGCTGCATGCCCAGGCAGCCGGAGCCCTGGGTGGGGGCAGACCCCTGTGTTCTGCTGGGATTCACCTGCATGCCCCTGCATTTCTACACCTGCTGCTTTGCACTGGAAATGTTGCATCCAGGTTTCCCTTTGACGGAAGGTAAAAAGCTGCTCTGGGTGGAAGCCCCCAGGTACTGTGCACAGGACCCCCAGCTCCCCGTGTTCCAGTGGTGGGAGACCTTCAGTGGAAGACTTGGAAGTGTTCAGGGCCAGGCTGGATGGGCTCTCAGCAACCTGGTCTAATGGAAGGTGTCCCTGCTCATGGTGGGGGGTTGGCACTGGATGGTCTTTAAGGTCCCTTCCAACCCAAACCATTCTGTGGTTCTATGAAGCAGCTGATTGGGGGAAATATGAGTTACAAATTGGTACTGAGGAAACACTTGCAATAAAACAGCCTCTCCAAACACATCTTTAAATAATGTACTTCATTGCAAGTTCCAGCAGAAAGAAGCGGGGAGTCCCTGCTGGGCAGAGTTGTTAGAAATTAAACCAAGCCCAGTATCTCTGGGTACAGCTGGGGCTGTCAGCTCCTGGCTGTGGTGGTGCTGGTAGATACTGAAGTGGGTTGTTTATATGTAAATATAAGAAAGCAGGAACATGAACCCTCCCATGTACTCGGCTATTCTAAAGTAAGCCCACAAGAGGGAAAGGATCTCCTCAGTAGGAAGTGCCCCACGAGTCAGTCCCTGTGCAGTTGGTTTCCTGACAGTCTGGGGTCTGGCACTGACCTTTCCCTTTTCCACTCCTTACAAAGCAGGAGTGATGGTGCATGAAAGGAGGTGCCTGGATGTGAAACCAGCTGAGAAGTATCCCAGCCACTTCCCTTTTCCCATCAGTAGATGTTGCTTCAGTTCCCGTTTCCTACCATTGCCTCTTTCACCAGCTCCAAGTCCTCTCACCAGTTGCTTGCCAGGGATTCCTGAGCCATGGACCAAGACATACTTGAGCTATTTTAAATGAATCTTTGATGTTCCTATTGCATTTTGTCTTCAAATGGACATTTACTGTCCTTCCCACAAAACATTTCCCTCTTTTATGACTACAAGCTAGAGTAAGATATTTATACCATGCTATCTGCAGGGCTCTGGCCACAGATCTCAGAGGGCTTTTCCAACCTAAATGATGATCCAACGGAAATGGTGTGTCTTTGGGAAGTGGCTCCTGAGTCCTCTGCCACTCCCACAGCAGTGTGATTACAAGCAACTGTCCCAAAAAGCCCCCTGACCTTTGGAACTTGGTTATTTTCAGAGCTGTAAGGAAAAGGAAATAGGAAGTAGAGCTGCTGTACTGCATTTTTTGCATGCTTCAATGTGGTGCTGTTTACCTTGTGGGTGTTTTGTACTGCCATTTGCATTTGAATGTTGTAACCAGCAGCTGCAGCTCTTCAGCTGAGCTCAGCACTGGGGCTTTCCATGGGACAGTAGACTCAGGGGCAAATCTCAGTGGCTGCCTGCTGCCATCAGCCAGGTTTGCAGTGGTGTTATTTAGCAGAGGGAGAAGGGACAGGAGCCAGCAGATCCATTTGTCTGGAAGCAGGGCTCCCAGGGCAGCAGAGCCAGGCTGGGAGCTGGCAGTGCATCAGCTCCTCCCTCTACCAGGTACTCTGATAGAATTTGAAACTTTTCTTGCTCAGTAACCAAGGGTAGAAATGGTTTTGAGAGGTACCAGGCGTGCAGTCCTGACAGTGGGGATGTACAGGTTTGCCAGTAACCTGGGGTTGGAGAGGAGACCCCAAGCTAATTTACTGGGACACGGGGTGAAGAAGTAAAGGGCAGGTAAACCCAGACCCTGCAGCAAGAGCAGTACTGAGTGCCCTGAAAAGCAGAGGAAAACAAGGAAAACATTCTGGTGGAGCTGCCTGCACAGGTGTGTCTCTGGTACTCTAAGAGTGTTGCATTTTCAAAATGAAACTGTTTATTTTTTCTTTTCCTTTTATTTTTTTCCCCATCCATAGCAGAAGCCAAATTCTACTGATTAGACTTTCTATTTTTTTTCTCTAATATTTCATGTTTTCCCTCTGTTTCACTGCACATGTTCTTTTCTTTGTTTCCACTGTACAGGACATTTCTGTGCTCACTTTTCCTGTTCTGTCATTTGAATAGGGGGGGGAACTGGGGCCATTTCAAATCTCCCATTTGAACTGGGGCCTGGGGGCAGGCAGTGTCTGCCATGTGTGAATGGGAGTATCAGGCAAACAAGGAAAGATCTTCCCAAGCATTGATGGCCTCTTTCTAACTCATCTGTGCCCATTGCCCTCTGCTCCTATATCCTTCAGTAAGAAATGAGAAATTGTCTGCTGTGGCTTATTCTAGTAATAATTCACATTAAAACGCCTTCTGAGAAGTTTTCCACGTTGTATAGAGGGCAAGGGATCTCTTGTGCCTTAGCTCTTGCATCTAGATCATTTGAGAAATGGCATTCCTGAGAAGCTGAAAGCACTTGTGGGCACAGCTGTGTCACATCAGAGCCCAGGGCAGGCTGGGCTTTTCAAACCTCAGCAGAGGGGCTGGTTGTGCTCTCCTTGGTGTTCCTCTGGAGCCAGGAACGGGGGAGCAGATGGATCTCTGCATCTTCCAGCAGCAGCACCAGTCCGTGAAGGTAATTCCCCCTTCCACAATTCAGTGGGAGCTTTTGGTCTAACGTTTCTTGGTTCAGGCTGGGAGGGGTGTGGATGTTTCTTGTTATTATTGCTCCATCTTTCCTTGGAGAGTAAGTTTAGATGCCTTGTTTTTTGGAGTTTGCTAAAGCAAATGTTAAGCCAGCACTTTGATGTATGGAGTGCCACAGCTGGTGTGAAAGGCTTTGGTAGAAATGCCATGTACAGTCTGTTGGGATTCACCTCTGCTCTTGGAGCTCGTATGGGTGGGTTCCCCTGGGACCTTTGTGCTGTTGAACTTCTGTGAAGGAGAGAAACATGGAACAGGTGAGGGATGTGGTATTCCTGTGGCTGGGAGGTGTGGAAGAACAGGAGACTTACCACAGACCTTAACTGAAACACCACCAAAACAGAACAAGGAAATAGTCCTCTGAAGCCAGCTGCTGATTAAAGATGATAAAACAGGTGGTAAATCAGTGCACTAGGCAGGAGGGGAAAGCAAAGAGCTGCTCATGAGCTGCACCACCTGCAGTGATCTGGGTGCTGCAGGAAGAACGTGGCAGCAGTAGCCGTGTGGGATAATTCCTGTGGAAAGGGACCGCGGGAGGGCTGTATTCCAGCCTCCTGCTTGTGGTCAGCCACAAGTTGCCCTGAGCTGTTTGCAGTCCTGGAAACCTCCCTGGCTGAGCTGTCCCACTGCTTGGCTGTCTTTGCAGGAAGAAACCTCCCCTGATATCCTGGCTAAATCTGTTATTTCAGCTTTCCCCCCTTGTCCCTTGTACTCCTCCCATGTGCCTGGGAAGAGCCTGGCTCCACTGTCCCTGCAGGGGGGTGCCATGAGACCCCAAACCTCTCTGGCCCCAGAGCACGCTGGCTGCTGTCACTTATTGAGTATGGGCTTGGTGGGATAATCAGTGAGTGCCTGGAGGGATAAGAACTGGAATAAATGCTTCTGCAGAGATCAGCCTGCCAGATCTGTGGGCTCGTGAGGAGCAGCTGAGTCATTTCTCACCCCGTTGGTGAGATGTGGAGTGGAAGGAAAGGGTAAATCCGTAATAACTGGGGGGGAAAGAGGATATACAAGAAAGCAGGTTGGTTCTGCAGGCACAGCCTTATGTGATGGCCACAGGTTCTCCTGGCAGTGCTCCTGTGAGACTGCACCCCGGAGAAACACTGGGCTACAAAGTGAGTTAGGCTAAATCCACACTGGCGATACAAGTGTTTTTGCTGCTCCTCCCCAGGCAAGACTGGGAGTTCTCAGCTACGGGATCACCAGCAGCCACACAGGACGCACCCTGATTTATGCACGGAACACCAGGAAGGCCGAGGCTGTTTGTCGCTGGGCAGAGGTGACGGTTGCTCCAGCATGCGAAATATTTCACGCCTGACATCTCACTTCAGGAAATGGTGGTTTGCTCAGCAGAGGTGCAGGAGGCAGCAAGTTGTTATCGAGTTTAATGTGAGCCTTTCTCATCGTTTTTCTCGAACTACACAGTTTGTTTTGCAGAGCAGAGAGCTGTGCTGGGCTCTGCACGGTGGGCACTGGGGTACCCCAGCTGGCGTGTGGGAGCTGGGGGTGCCCACAGCAGGGGACATGTCCTGAGTGCCAAGCTCTTGAGTGTTTTCTTAGGTTTCTGAGGCTGTAACAAGTTCGTTTTCCTGCGGGGCTGGGCTCACATCCTGCAGCCCTCGGTCGCTGAGGTTCCTATTCCTCAGACACAAGATGCCTGAGGTTTGCTGAACCGCAGCGAGTTCACGGTGAAACTGTGCCCCTGGGGCGGCTCAGCTGCCCCTGGGTTGTTACTCTGTGAAGGGAGGGAGACTGAGCCCTTTCAGGCCCTTTCCCAGCGGGTCTGTGCTGAGTGGGCGCTGTGCCCAGCCCGGGGGTGGGAGGGCAGCAGTGGGTTTACCCCACATCCTCTCCACTTGGAGGAGAGTGCTGTGGTAGGGACAACACCTGTGTCCTCTGTGTCACATCTCACCAGGTCCTGCTCTGAGAGCAAAGAGAAACACCCTGGAAGACCAGTCTTCCTCCTTATCTTTACCTCCAACCTAAACTTCTGCCACATCTTGAGGTTGTTTCCTCTTGTCCTGTTACCTGGGAGAAGAGGCCGATTCCCACATGGCTACAACCTCCTTCCTGGGAACTATAGAGAGTGAGAAGGTTCCCCCTGAGCTGCCTCTTCTCCACCCCTTTTAGTCCCTGCAATAAGGGCCAAAGCAGAGTCACTCGTGATCCCGGGGACAGGGCCTTGGCAGGACACCACTCAGCCTGGCTGGTCCCCTCGGGGGTGGAAGGAGGTGTCGCCCTGCCAGGGAACCCAGAAAGAGGTTATTTCAAGGCTTCCTCATACCTGTGAGCAGTCAGAGGGCTGTTCCCACTCCTTAACCCCTGGGTGCTCCTGTTACCTAAAGGTGTGTGTGTTGTAATCAAACACTTCGGGGAGCTGCTTTTCTCGGGATGCTGATCAGGTAGAACATTTCCTACCTGGTGAACACAAGCGAAATACTGGAGGAAAGTGGGCTGGGGGCTTTCCCTGCTCAGCTCTTCATCAGGGATGGGGCTGAGGGGCTCAGCCTGTGCTTCCCACAAAACTCCTCATGCTTCTCTGTGGGAAGCCTGTCCATGGGCTTCCAGAAGCAGGCTGGGCGGCAGAAACCCCAGTGAGGCTCCTCCAAAGCTGATGGTGAAGGATTGCTCTGGGTAGGAATGGCAGCTTTTGGGTATAACACAGAATTATACTTTCTTTGTGATATGTGTATGTCTAACATGCTGATTTTAACACTTGCTGATATTGCCACTGGTAATCTATGCTATGTCCCTCCAGAATTGTTAAAAAAATCCTAAAAACTAGCCACAAGGCTGGTAACAGGCCAGCACTGTCCCAGCTCCACTCCCTGCACCCTCTGCCTTCTTCAGCAATAGAGCTGGGGAAAACAAAGCTCTACCTGTTTGGACTTGTCTTCCCAAGTAATTTCTGCTGCCTGAAGACTGTTGGTGAAATCTTTGTAGTATTTAGCTGACGACAGAACAAAGTCAGTGAAACACAGTCTTGCAATGCAGACATTGGAACAGGGCATGTTCAGGGGATATGCTGTGGTTCACCTGGCTCTTGTTATTTAATAGCCCTGCTCACAAATAGCCAATATGTGTAATGCTTGTGCTGGATTCATCTTGAATCAGGGCCAGCATCCTTATGCTGTTTCCTGTCCTCCATTCTGTGTGTTATCAGTGCTAAACCACCTACGCTTCGACAGGAGCAAAACCACCGCCTGCTTTCTCTTTGCCCAGGGTTCCTCAGACCCTTCCCCATCCTTTCCCTATGGGAACCTGTCTTTCACCTCTCCCTTGCTTTGTGTTTTCAACCAGTGCTCCGTGCAAACAGAGCAAACAGAGCCCTTCTCTCTGCCCAGGGCTGGCAGGGGCTGTTTCTGCTCAGGCCATCCTGTAACGCTGGTGAGGTTGAATTCCCCTGGAAGGTCCCCAGAAGCTGCTGCTCATATCTTGGCTTGCCCCAGCTTTGATGCTGTGACCACGTGTCCCCAGCGTAGTGTGTCATGCCATGTGATGGGGAACAAGCACAATAGGCAGGAGCACTTGTTTGAAGTGTGACAATTCTACCCCAGAATAGGTGGTGAGCTCATCTGTGGCAGCTGAGCCCCCTCACCACAGCTCAGGATGCTCGTGTGGTAATAAGCAAGGGGTGTTGCTGCTGTTATGGCCCAGGAGCTGGGTACCACTGGCAACCTGATGGGCCACCAACTCAGCTGCTCCTCCCTACTGGTTTTTGGCAGCTGGGAGACACTGTTGGGCTGCAAGAGGCAGGTCTGTGCTGCGTGGGCTGTGACATCTCACCCCTCACCCCATCTGACGATTCAGGCTGGCTGGGTACTGACTGTCAGGCTCTTCAAAGGCTCCACAGTGAAGTTTCTGTATGAATCATGAGCAAGATGAATGGAGTGGATCATTCTGAAGTTGAAAAGGCTGAAGAGAGCCTGGCTGTTTGTGTTGACTGTCACAGCAGGGAGAGAGGCTGGATTTGCTGTCCTGTTTGCTCTGCAGACTGGATTCCTTATTCCTGGGTATCTGCTGATAACTGTTTCCTGGTGCCTGTTCTATCCCTGCATTTGTCCTGACTTCATTTTCCAGCCTTGCCCACCAGAAGGGACAGTGCCTTGGTGTTCCTGAGAACTTCTGGCACAGGGGTTTTAGGTGGGTGGGTCACAAGATCTGCTCCCTTGTCCACTCCCTGGCCCTAATCATCTCTGAGCCCTGTGGCTACAGATCCTCCTGGCTACCCCACCTTCCTGTTGTGCTGCCCGTGGTCCCACACTGCCCTCACCATGGGCAGCAAGGCACTTGGTGCACTGAGCATGTGATTGTTCGTGCTGGCAGCCCTGAGTCCTCCACACTGGTTGTGACACCTCTGGTCACATCCAGCTGGTGACCAAATCCAGCAGGACGAGCAGGTTCTCTAGGATTTAGGTGATTTATGGCTTCTGCTGGCTTGGGTTGATGTTCCTCTGAGAGTTCAGCTGGTGGCAGTGCATGCTGTGCTCCCGTTGGAACTCTGCAAGGGGCTGGGGGAAGTTTTCCCATCCCTTCCCAGCTCCTCCCCTCTCTGGGGGAGCTGTGCTGGGACAGAGTGCATGGCAGGGAACCACGCTGGCTGAATTCACATCCTGACCTTATCAGGACAGATGAGACCAAAGGGCAGTGGGGCAGGACATAGTGCAAGTGCCTGGAGCTGCCTGCAAGGTGCTTTATTGCCTCCTTTGTGCATGGAAAGGCTGGGAGGGACGGGGATGAGTTCAACAGTGAGAGAAATATTGAAGGACATGAAAAAACATGGGAGGAAAAGGAGCTCTGAAGTGCAGCACTGCAGTGGAAGAGGGTACAGGGAGTGGACTGAAGCAATTGGTGAAGGAGAAAACACAGATACTAATTGTCCATGAAAATGTGACTTTCATCCCCATCTCCCTTTCTTAGGGATAGATTTTTCCCCACCTTAGCTTTAAAACTGGCTCTTCTACAGATAACACTTCTTTCCTTGGCCCTCCCAAGCCTCTGGGAGAGTTTTTGTCCTGAGAAAGTTTCTGTCCTCCTTGTGTACATAAACATAGGAAGGAAAATGGACCCTTGCAGAACCAGAGAGGACGAATGATCTGCAACAACCCAGAAATAATGTTTGGTGTCCAAGACGTCTGGTTGCTTTCTAAGCACTAGTTGGCCTTTGCATCACAAATATCCCACTATTTTTTGTGGTTATAAATTTGTACCTTTGGTCCAAAGCCCTGCTATCTGGGACAGGTGTGATATTTTAAATCGTGTGACTGCCTGGAAATGTCTGATTATCAGGATTCAATCACCGTGGCAAATACAGGGGAATGATAACAGCAGGCTCTGCTGCCTGGCAGGCAGAGCTCAGCCCAGTGCCACTGCTCTGGGCAGCCAAGAGACAAAGGCTCCTTCAGGCACTGCTGTGTGGAGCCGTTCACTGAGAATCCATTTGGAATGTGTGATCTCCTGCCTCTGCAGCACTGAAAATCTCTGCAGGCACAAACCAGGGCCCTCTGCCTTCTGTCCCCTTGATGCAGGGCAAGGTCTGTGCCTGGGGTGCTGCAGGGCCTTCCTGGGCACAGGACACTGCACTGTTTCTGAGACTGAGATGTTGTTTTAAGGAGGTTTTCTCCTGCTGACATTCTAAGGCTATAAATAAATAAGGGGGATGTTGAATTTGGCTTTGAATGGTTCCATGGCTTACAAGTAAGCTGCAGCCAGTGATGGTGTAAGGATGATGTAGGTGATGGAAAACCTCTGCTCAGCAGCCTTCCAACCCTGCAGCACTAGCTCTGGTCATTTCCCAAGTGACCACTGATTGCACAATGACTCCTTTTTGTTCTCCACCACAGAGAAGTGATCTCTATTTTCACAGCAATTTACAATCTGCGTGTGCTACAGAACTTTCTCTCTGTCATGTAGGGTTCACAGCACCAGGGTGAGCTGCTTGCTCTTCGAGCCCTGCCCATAGAAACTTTCTTCTCACTGCTCTGTCTGGGTTTGGCAGGGCTGAGCTCTCCCCAGGGACCTGCTCTCCTGTGATGTGAATATTTCCCAGCTGAATGTAGCTGTGTGCATATTACAGATGAAAACAACTCTTACCCCAACACGAGTTTACTGGGTTTATGAAGAGCTTGCCAAATTTTGTCATGAGACTTCACCCCTTTTCACTGGCAAAATACCCAACGTGCAGTCGGTAGCACAGGTACCTTGGCAGGTGACAGGGGAAAGCATCTCCAACACCCTGGTGAAATAGTCCTGGAGCATGTCTGTGGTCCCTGGGTGTGAGGCATGACCTGCTGCTTTCTTCTGTCCTCAGATCTTGGTCTAACCTTTTATCTGCGAACTGTGCTGGTGTTTTTGTATCTGAGCATATTTGTGAAAAGCTTGCTCCTTTTAATGCATGAATGGGCGAATTAATCTCTTATTTTTAGCAGTGTTTGCATCATAGAAAGTTTCCCTTCTCTCTCCTGTCCCCTCCCCCCATGTGTGACAAACTTGCAGGGCTCTTAAAAAACCCCAGTTTCCTCTGGCTGTGTCGGTGATGCTGAGCTGGTGTCCTGTGTTGGGAGCAAAGGTGGCTCCAGGTCCTGCAGCCTTATGTTCTTTCCCTGGTAGTAGCTGCTACTGCACCTGACCAGGGCACAAATCTGATCATGGAATCATCATAAAACCATAGCAAGGTTTGGGTTGGAAGGGTCCTCAAAGCTCGTTTCATTCCAACCCTCTGTCATGGGCAGGGACACCTTCCACTAGCCCAGGTTGCTCCAAGCCCTGTCCAACCTGGCCTTGGACACTTCCAGGGATCCAGGGGCATCCACAGCTTCTCTGGGCAGGCTGTGCCAGGGCCTCATGACCCTCCACAGCCCAGAATGTCTTCCCAATATATAATCTGAACCTGTTCTCTGTCAGTTTGCAGCCATACCCCCTTGTCCTCTCATTGCTCAAGTAAAAGGTTGCTCTGTCTTTTTTGTAAGCTCCCTTTAAGTACAGGAAGGCTGAAAACCTGGTGGATGATTTCTTTGCTTGAGCTTAAAATATTGCTACTCTAGATCAGCGGGATTTTAGGTGGATGTGATCCAAGGCAACCCTGGTACTCAGGGGCTTCCCAGCTGGATAGATCCCTCCCAGGATGTGGCCCTTCAGGCCAGATACCTTGCCAGGGAGTGTGACAGCTGTGGGGGGACAGCACAGTCGCCACCCTGGGGACTGCCACCCCTGCAGAGCCGGGGGGAGCTCGGGGGGAGCTGCTCTCCCACCGGGGCAGCTCGGGGGCAGCTCGGGGGGAGCTGCTCTCCGGCCGGGGCAGCTCGGGGGGAGCTGCTCTCCCACCGGGGCAGCTCGGGGGCAGCTCGGGGGGAGCTGCTCTCTGCCCGCTGGTGCCCGGGAGGTGTTTCCTGCGCTTGCCTTCCCCAGCTGTCCCAGGTTAATGACTAACAGGACACAGGGCCCCTGCCCAGCCTCCCCCTCCCTGGGCTGCCCCTCCACTGTGCTGTGCTGGATTTGAGACCCACCACCACCTTTCTACGGCCCTGAATTTCCCCCCTTCCCTCGGTGAGCCCCCATCAGCCCCTGCCCCGCGGCTCAGCTCGCAGCAGAGCCTGTGCCAAAGGCTGTAGGAAACGTCCGCTTTGTTCCGGCCCTTTGGGCTGGGTCTTCCTCTCCCACAGCCTGATACTCTCCTCGGCTCTGGCTCAGAAAATGAAGTTATTCCCCAAAGGCCATCCCGGGGTTTTCCAGGCAGTGTGGGGGGCTGTGCTCTCACACATTGCCTCAGCCTCTTGTCTCTCACCTCCCACCCCACATGGTGCAATAACGTCAGACCTTTCCAGCCTGCAGTAGGGCAAAGGAAGGGCATATTCAGGGAAAAAGAGTGCTTTCTTTTTTAGGCAAACCAGAGGTGTTTAAATGAGGGCTTCACTGCTGATCTCATCCCAAGAGCTGATGGCAATGCTGATGGGGCATGTCCATAGCAGGGACTTGCTGTATAAGATGATCTTTACTGTAGCCTGTTACCTTGCTCTGACTTGCAGATGATGGCAAATACAAACCAACCACCCCCCACACGCACAGCACCTCAGTTTCCCTTTCCTGACAAGCAGGATTCCACCCACCAGCTGCCCTTGGAAAACGGAGATGGGGGCAGAAAATGGGAGCAAGCTAAATTCCTTGTGCTTTCATGAGTCATGAAAAAACCCCTCCAACTGTCTCTGCACATCTGTTTGGGTATTTTCAAGGAAGCTGGAATGCATCCTCAGAGCTCTCCCATGAGAAAAAGTAAACATGTCATATATAAAACATTTTATTAAAACAAATATACAACACTTTATATACAAAAATAAAATGTACAAGAAAATAGTCTGTTACAGCTTAGTGATTTGATTCCTGCGTACTACACACAAACCAGAGCCTCATCCATCCAGCACTTCCCTGCACAGGCTGGTCCAGGGGGTCTGCAGGATGTTATGGCTTGTGTGCAGTGCTGGAGGGATCCTATAGACTGCCAGTAGGGATCTAAGGAAGGCATGGTAAAAATAAAGAGCTCTGGCCTCTCAGTGCAACATTGTTTTGTGCAGCAGCTCTTCAGCTCCTCCATGGAAATGCACGGGGCATGGCTACAGCAGAGGGCATCCTGTGAGTGCACGGGGGAACAGACTAGCTGGAAGCAAAACCTAAACTGAATTTTCACATTTTATTGGTCTAAACTATGTACACAGTTTGAAAGATCTGAAAGATGTACTCTATATGATGGAGTAAATCAAAGAAGAGAGGGCCCATTAGTGCAATTTTTCTGACGAAGTGTAATGACAGTCGTTAAGCTCAGTGTCACCAGTGTTGCACAGGTAAGCAGCAACCAAAACTAACAGGTAAGAGACTCGTCTGCAGTGTGTCCCCTAAGCACTCTGTGGGTAAAGTGCTCATCACGTCTCACGTGGGGAGGATGGTAACCTGCTCCCCAGGCCTGTGGCACCCACCAGGTCGGACTCCTGGCCCACTGACACCTTCCTGCCCCTCTGGAGCAAGCAGGTGCATCTGGGGTGCCAGAGTCCTGCTGGTGAGATGGGGTTCCTCTGTTTGATTGATATTAGAGCTCTTCATGATAACCTTTCCAGGCCAAAGCTAAAACGGAACAAAAAAAGCTACTTTCTTCATTCAGTCAGTAACAAAACTTTTCTACCATTCTCTCCACACCTGTCCAAGTTTCCACCCAGGAGCAGTTTGTGGTCGGAGGATCCAGGGTTTTACAAGCCACAGGGAATGACAGGTCTCACTGTATCCAGCCAGGAGAAGTCTAGGCTGCCTTTCTGGTCAAGGAACCTGAAATCTGCCTCTCCTAGACAAAATAAACCAAGAATGGGCACTGAATCAATGCAGCAAAAGCAAAATAGTGAATAGATACATAAAGAAAACCCATCAAAAACTGGAAGATTTCTTAGAGCAAATACCTTAGACTATTATTTTGCTAAAATACACCAAACACTATTAAACTGTCCCATTTAAGCTGTTGCTGGAGGGAATTCTTCAGTTATATTGCAAGGAGTTCCTGAAAGTTGACCTAACTTATGCATGTGTAGCCCTGAAGTCTGTAGGATACTCTTACTGGAGGTGGTTTTGACTTTTCCTTTTTATCATGCAATTCCTTGCAGCCTTCCTACGGACTGCTTGGAAGTCTCAGAACACAAGGATGTGTGAATTCCTCCATTTCCTTCGCTGCCTCCCCATTAGTGCCTTGCATGAAAACCCCATCTGTGTCATCCTGTGGCCTCGACTTCAGTGCTAACAAGGACCCCGTACCTGAAGTCGTGTCGATCTCCCCATCCTGCTCCTTGTAGCTGTAGGTGCTGCACACGGTCTGGGTGCCCAACTCGTTGGTGAGAAAGCCCTTCCCACCAATGCTGGTGTTGTGCCAGTCTTGGGTTGGTACAAGCAGCTGGAAGAGAAGAAGGAGATGGTAAAAACTCCTTCTTGCCGTGGGTGCAATGTCTGATTCCTTGCCCTCAACTAGATGACAGGTAAGCAACAAGATCAACTTCTATCTTCTCATGCCAAGTTATATAAAACTTGTTTTACTTCCAGTTTAAAAAAAAAAGTTAATGCAAAAGGGAAGGCTGGAGCACCTTATTCCATCTTATCAGTGGGATGAGCATGACATGTCTGGAAGTGCAGATTAAGGGACAGACATATCAGAGGTGGAGGGAAGGCCAAAATAGAAAAGTCTGGAGGCCCCTTGCAGACCCTAGTACATCAACCTGAGGCCAAGGAATCAGTCTCAAGTTGCACCAAGGGAAGTTTAAAATTTGACATTAGGAAAAACTTTTTCATGGAAAGAATTTACAAGCATGGGAACAGACTGTCCAGGCAAGTGGTGGAGTCACCATCCCTGGAAGTGTTCAAAAAAACATGTGGATATGGCACTTGAGGACATGGTTTAACAAACATGGTGGTGCTGCTGGGCTGACAGTTGGACTTGATCATCTTAGAGGTCTTTTCCAGCCTTAATGATTCGGTGAGTCTATAATTCTATGGACTTCTCCTACAGCACTCAGCAACTTCCTCTGGCTTTTACATGAAGGGTAAATATTTCCATGGGTGTGTCCTCTCCAGGTTTGCAAAGCAGACTTCTTTTTATACTGAATTGTTCAGGAGTCCTCATTAAATAAGTGTATGTTCAGCTCATGTGGCACCTGCTTGCCTTCCTCTCTTGGTGCAAACACCAGCTTTGGACTATTTAATTCTGACCAGAAGGGCTGGTCTTACCTTAAAAATATCTGCGTTTATTTCCTCTTCATCTTCATCTGTGACTGTTTTGTAAACATGTTAAAAAAAAACAAAAGGGAAGAAATCAGACATAGATGACAACTTTTAGCCCTCGTATTTCTGCTTCTTCGCCACAGAACCTGCTTCATATTCCTTTGTCACACACCCCCACTGCCTTTAGCTCCTCCCACCCCAGACTCCCCCCAGCCCTTCATCTCTGATGCTCTTCAACAACTGCACAGCCAGCTCTGACACCTCCCCAGGACTCAGCAGAGCAGAGCCCACTTGGTATGGAAGGTGATAGGAGGAAGATGATTTGCACCCTAAGGGAGGAACCACTCTGACATATGCGTGTTAATTATTTTTCCCCCACTGGGAAGCGTGGCAACCTCCACTGTCACTACTGGGGCAGTGGCATTTCAGAGCCTTTCAGCCATGAGCAGGTGGCACGTGCCAGCTCTTCCCCTCTGCACCCCGGCCAGTTTGGTAAGTCCAAATACCCAAATCTATCAGGGGGAGGTTGGTTTTTCTGCAAAACAACTCATTTCTCCTGTTACTCATTCATCCCTGTGCCTCCTGCAGACCAGTGGAAGGTTGGCGTAGGAAGAAGGAAATACCCACCTTCGGAGGACGAGGCCAGCGGAGACACCTGGAGCTGGTAGAGGTCGTTGGTGCTGTCAGCCATGGGCACGTCCAGGGCCGGCCTCCAGTCGCCCAGGGAGCCGCTCACCTCACAGGAGGGCAGGTCTGTGGGACACACCAGGGCTTGGCACTCACGGGAGGGGGACAGCCCCCTCTGCTTCCTCCCTGCCTGTCTGATGGCACAGCCGCCCCAGGACCCATCTCTGAGTTTAGCACAAACAGCTCTGTCCACTCTGCCCAGAGACAAGACCAGTGTCTCACCTGAGGGGATAGATAGCCCAGAGCTCAAACTGTGTCTCACCTGAGGGGATAGATAGCCCAGAGCTCAAACTGTGTCTCACCTGAGGGGATAGATAGCCCAGAGCTCAA
>JAYRBT010000028.1:7061147-7085666 GCA_036023395.1 Myiotriccus ornatus | reverse complement strand
GGAGCGGTGCCCGCTGCCCGCAGGAGGGATGGCCGGTGCCTGGAGGAGCGGTGCCCGCTGCCCGCAGGAGGGATGGCCGGTGCCTGGAGGAGCGGTGCCCGCTGCCCGCAGGAGGGATGGCTGGTGCCCACCCGACGGCGGCCGGCGCGACGCGCCCGCTCCGCCTCCAAAACTCCTCACGACAGAGGCTCTGCCGCCTCTTGCCAAGCAGAGTCGTGGCCCCGGGGCCGCTCGCAAGGAGCCCGCGGGGCGCCTTCTCCCGGAGCCCCGCTGCTGCACAAAGCGGGGTTGAGCGATGGGACGAGACGCAGCGCGACCCACCTCACTGCGGTGTGCCGAGCAGAGCCGAGCCGCGCGGGGCTGGGCGGTGCAGCGCAGTGCCGTGCAGTGCTGACCCGTGCGGTGCCGCTCGGAGCGATGCTCAGCAGTGCCGCTCGGTGCCGTGCCGCTCTGTGCTGACCCGTGCAGAGCCGCTCGGTGCGGTGCCGCTCGGAGCGATGTTCGGCAGAGCCGCTCTCCGCGGTGCCACTCCGTGCAGAGCTGCTCTCCGCAGAGCCGCTCTCCCCGGTGCCGCTCGGTGCAGAGCCGCTCTCCCCGGTGCCGCTCGGTGCAGAGCCGCTCTCCCCGGTGCCGCTCTCCCCGGTGCCGCTCGGTGCAGAGCCGCTCTCCCCGGTGCCGCTCGGTGCGCTGCCGGGCCCGCTCTCCCCGCCCCGCGTATAACGCGGCCCCGCCGGGATTCCCCGCGCCCGGGCCCGGCCGCGGCCCGGCCAATCAGCGCGCGGGCGGGGGGCGGACGCGCCGCTCATTGGCTGCGGCGGGCGCGTCACTTCGGGGAAATCACGGCCTTGCAGCGCCAGCCGAGGGGGCGCGGCCGGCCCGGGGCGGGACGGGGCGGGACAGCGACAGCGACAGCGACAGCGACAGCGGGGACCAGCCCCGCCTCACAGAGCCCGCGGGGCCCCGGAGCAGCTCCTGCTGCCCGTCACGGGGCACCGAAACCCGGGGCTACCCGCCCGGCCTCAGCAGACCAGGGACAGGGCACAGGGAACGGCTTCACGCTGGCACACGACAGGTGCAAATCAGATGCTGGGAAGAAATTCTTGGCTGTAGAGGGTCATGAGGCACTGGCACAGGTTTCCCAGAGAAGCTGTGGCTGCCCCATCTCTGGAAGTGTCCAAGGCCAGGCTGGAAGGGGCTTGGAGCAGCCTGGGCTGGTGGAAGGTGTCCCTGCCCATGGCAGGGGGTCAGAATCACAGAATCACACACTCAATCACAGAATCAACTAGCATGGAAAATACCTCTGAGATCATCAAGTCCAATCCATGACCCAACACCAACCTGTCAACCAGACCATGGCAGTAAGAGCCATCCAGTCTCTTCTTAAAAACCTCCAGGGACAGTGACTCCACCACCTCCCTGGGCAGCCCATTCCAGTGTCTGACCTCTCTCTCTGTAAAGAACTTCTTCCTAATGTCCAACCTAAACCTCCCCTGGCACAGTTTTGGACTGTGCCCTCTTGTCCTTCTGCTGGTTCCTGGGAGAAGAGACCGACCCCCACCTGGCTCCCCCCTCCTGTCAGGGAGCTGTAGAGAGTGCTGAGGTCTCCCCTGAGCCTCCTCTTCTCCAGGCTCAACAACCCCAGCTCCCTCAGCCTCTCCTCACACCACTTGTGCTCCAGTCCCTTCCCCAGCCTCGATGCCCTTTTTTGGACACTCTCCAGCACCTCAATATCCTTCCTGAACTGAGGGCCCAGGTCTGAACACAGGACTCAAGGTGTGGCCTAACTAGTGCCGAGTACAGGTGCAGAATCACTGCTGCTGCCACACCGTTCCTGATAGCTCCCTTGCAACCCAAACCATTCTGGGGGTCTGTGATTCTATGATAAAGGCCACTGGTATTGTCCCCTCCTACCCCTCTCGGATGAAGCCTGGGGAAGGGAAATGGTGGCATGACAGAAGACTACTGAAATCATCAGGATTTCTCTCTGATCCATGGGATCTGTATGGCAGTGAGATTAGATTTTCATGCAGTGTCTTCAAGGTGCCTTCAATCCAGCAGAATATTAGAGAATTTTTTAGTTACTTCAATCATTTCAAGGAAGGTTTGTAGTCCTATGCAACAGGAAGGTATGTTGGGGGAGAGGTAGAAAGACACGTGGGCAGCTGAGGCAGGCGTGTGACACCAGCACACTGCCTGCCTGCTCTGGCAAGTTTTCTCTTTTTTTAACATAAAGATGAAAGAAAAGCCCAAACTTGGTTTTAAGTGCAGAGAAATACCCGGTTGGTGTCCCATACTTTCTTTGAACTAATGGGGTTTTGTCTGCTGGACACATTTATCTTATGTTAGGATCCTCCAGTTGGGTCTTTGTGCTGTGGGAGGCACCATTCACCAACGAGCTTTCACCACAGGTAAAGATATATCAGCTAAATTAAACAAGTAAGAAAAGTAGGAGAGATACTACATATCACTAGAGTAACAGGAGGTAACAAGAAAGTAGCCTGGAAAAGAGAAGACAGAAGATATTTGAGGTTTCAATGTAAATGTCATCTGCAAAAATAGTCACACCACCTCTTCTACAACCTAAATATTGACAAAAAAGATTATGATGATTGTTTTTGAGTTCCAGCCTCACATGGTTTGCTTTCACCCCTCATCCAGCTTTAGCAAAAATGGATTCTGGGCTTCCTGGTCTGATGGGCCAAGGTCTGCACACAAATGTATCAAACACATCTTAAATGACCTAATTTTGAACAGTAACTTTTTTGATACACGACTTCAGCACTGTTGGGACCCTTATTGGCTGATTTGAGTCTGTATCTTCCTCAGGAATTGACTCCAGGCACCAAATAAATAGAGCTACAATAGAAACACACAGAGGAAGGTTAACAGCCCCAGCCCTAAACCTCCTCTTCTTTCCTTGGGTTTCAACCCAGACAGATCCTACTCAGTGAAACTTAATTGACCTTTATATCTGTGTCCTGTCCCATATCTGCATGGCATGTTTCCATGGAGCAGGACCTGCCCAGCCTGGGATGCCTTATGTTTGCTGTTTGCTATCTCTCAGCTGAAACAAGGAAATAACAACTTGTGTGTCCCCGATGTTCTTGTGTGTCAGGTTCCCTAACCCCACACTCACAAAGCCTTCTCCTTATTAAACTGAGTCCTTCCTCTCTTTTATACCTCTGCACTAACCACCCTTCCAGCAACTTACATAATGTACCAAGAATATGCACTTGCATTTGTCACATATAAAAGCATGAAGAAGGAATGGATGGCACACCTCGGGGAGTCAATAAATGGTTGGTCATAAAGCCCTTCTGCTCCACCCAGTTTATCACCCAGTTTATCCACAGAGAAACAGATCACTGACGTATTTTATCACAGTTACCTGATCCAGGGAGATCCCAAGTCTAGAACTGTTTTCCTAATGCAGAAGAAATATTTATTTTTATTTAAAACAAAGTGCAATCCCCAGCTAATCCTTGAGTAAGTGGTGCTTGTTATTCTGTAAAAATGTCGCTCTCATCCAATAGTGCCCTGAGATAAGGAGTTCTCAGGAAGACTGTAATTTAAGTAGTGCAAAAAAACATGACCTGGTTGGCATCAGCCATAGAGGTCCCGGCGTGGCCTCCAAGGAAGAGGGTTAGGGATTGGGAATAGAGGCTCTAACGCAGATCCTTGTTCCCTGGCATCATCACTCTTGGTTAAGCAGCTCAGGGTGGCTCTGATCCTGTGCTGTATGAAAGAAATGGAGGTTCATATGGAACCCCAGCCCACAGGGCAAACCCATGAGGTCCAAACATCCAGAAACACTTTTTGAGCAGCTGGGGTTGAAGGGCAGAAAACCAACACACTCGAGTGCAAACGTGGTTGCAACAGCAGGTACAGACTCCAGAGCCATGTTCTCATCCAGGTAAGCCTCAGGTGCTAAATCTCTAAGGTGTCTTGGGGGAAAGGTCTTGAGCATTACACCAGGTGGTGGTGGCAGTCTTTGCTTTGAAGATTTTCACTTCCCATGACTCTGAATCCAACCAGAGGAGAAGATCCACAGTGGGGAATCTGTGTCTGACAACGGGGAGATGGGGACAGGGGCTGCCACAGAAAGCTGCCTCTGGTGACTTGCCAGTGAGTGCCAGGAGGCAGCAGAGCCTCAGGTCTGCATGCCCAGGCAGTATTTGGGTGGGGGGAGTGAATAACCACAGGAGGGAGCAGGGTGTTGTGGAGGGGAAGAGTGGGAGCATGGTGAGAGAGAGAGCCCCTTATCTGCTTCCTCGTGGCCCTGGCTGCTTCCTTCCATCTCTGCACCAGGACCTTCCCACGCCCACCAGCCCCCAGCAGCCCTTCCATACCCCAGTCTGCAGGGGTGTGTTCCTCCTTTCTACCTTCCTTAAGAGAAACCTGCTCTAATGCAAATCCTTTCTCATTTTCTCTCCCATCTGCCTTCCTCCCCTTTCCCTACCAGACTCAGAAACAACCCTTTCTTTCTGGAGCAGGAACTGGGACATAAAAAATGGCTGTGGAGCCATCCGTGTCCCCTGGGGATTGTCACAGTTCCCCTAAGGAGCACCCAGCCATTGCCACAGGTTGGTGCCAGGGGCCACTGGGGGCAGGCAGTGCCTGTTTCTCCCTGGCCCTCCAGGCTGCGAGGGGTTAATGCACAGAGGACTTTGCAGGAGGAGAGAGGGAATGTCAGCCTTCAAAGGCGCAAAGGCTGACAAACAAACCCTGCTGTTCTGGGTCAGCAGCCACGAGGTGCAGGGCTTGCTGCAAGCTGTTTCCATTTCTTATAAATGCCTCTTTTACAGAAAGGAAGTTTGGTTGAAGCACATGCAGGAGAATGAATGTCAGAAATGTTGAAACTCTGCCCAGCTGGCATGATGTAATCCCAGTGAGCGCTCTGATCTGCAGCCTACAATAAATATATCCTGGGATGGGCCATTTACAGTTTCCTGGAATTGGAAAGACCTATCTCAGGGCCCAAAATCATTCCAGTTCTCCCCACTGATGGCATGGTGAATTTTTAAACTAAACCCAGATGAGGTTCTGGGCTTGTTTTGGTGGGAATTAAGGAAATTCCAAGAACTTGACTTGTGTCTTTGGACTTTCCCTGCTCCTTAATTTCCTCTCCACCTTGCAGGAGGACACAGAGCTGTCATGACTGATTTGCTGAGGGAAGTCCTGTGAGCTGCAGGCACCTGGCAGATGTGATGATTTTGCTAATTAGGGTGCAGACCTACAGTAGCCTGAGCCTCCCTCAAAAGGCCAGAGAGGCTCAGGCCTCTCCTGGTGCATATGGATCTCTCCTCAGGGCACAATGGGGCTTTGCTGACCTGGGGTGTCCTGTGGTTGTGACATCCTGGCCAGGAACACCCCTGAGGCCAAAAGGGGAGTCTATTTATTTTACATTGCTGGAGTCTCACTGATGCAGCTGGGGCTGAGATCAGCAGAAAAAGGGTAAGTTGTGTCTTACAGTTGGCCGGATTTCTTTTGCCCTTATGATATCCGTGTGAAGGTGGGAATGGACCTGCCCTGCCAGCCATCTGCAGAGGCAGGGAGACAAGCAGCACACGTGGTGGGCTTCTCATCTGGCTCCTGCCTTGGAGGGTCTGCTCCATCCTGCACTGCTCAGAAAACGTGCCAAACTTCCCAGCTCTGGGAAGGGCAGGGCAGTGCCTGTGGCAGCTGGTGCTGTGCCTCCAGCCCTTTGCAGGGGCAGGCAGGGGCCGGCTGGGGGCTCATGGGGACCACCCTGCCCGTGCCCAGCCCCTGCCCTCCAGCAGCCCAGGTGTCTGTGAGCACGAGGCAGGGAGACCCTGGGAACTCGCTGTAGGTCTCCAGGGAAAGTCACCCGGGTGTGGAGGCCGCAGTGATCTGAGGGTGTTTCACCTCTGCTTTGCCTCGGGAAGGACGTCCATAAGCCCTGCTTTGTTTGAAATACTCTGTCCTGTCCTTGTGCAAAGAGGCTGCCAAAAAGGAAGCTCTGACAGACAGGGAGAAGCTGCTGGGCCGGTCATGTTCGTGCCACGAGGATCCTGGAGATGTTGAGAGCAGGCAGGACACACTGGGAGGGTGGCTTGTCCCCTGCTGGGACAGACTCTGCAGGTGTGCAGCAGGATGGGACCCCGGGCTGGGCTGGGCACAATAATATATTATTGACTGGTTTTTAACCTTGATGCAAACTGCCAACATCTCTGTCCCGGTGCAGGCCACAGGGGAGAACAGCAGCCATGCTGGGTAATAACACCCTTTACATAAGCAAGAGTCAGATTTGGTGCTTGAAGGGATGGGTGCTCCTGCTCCTGTCCTGCTGGGGTCAGAGTGGGCACAGCTGTTGCTCCTGAGTGGTTTTTTTTTGGATGCTCTCCAAGGGGATGCTGTAAGTGTTGTTTGCACACCGCCCCCCAGCCCCCCCAAAAAAGGTGTGCTGCAAGAAGCATTTAGTGTGAAAGAATGGGGGACCCCTTGGGCAGCACTCACCTGGGGGACTCTGGGGAGGGAACACCTTGCAAGGACCAACTGTCCCCCATGACACCTTGTTCAAACTCGTCACCTTCCCCTGTTTGGTGGGAGTGATTTCTTCCGAAAGAAGCGCAAATTTTATTTTTTTATTATTATTTGTTAAGATCCCCTGATGTCCCAGTGGAGACCCCCTAGCCACTGACTCACCAGCTGTGGCTGAAATCTCAGAGCAGAGGTTTTCTGCCCTCTCCCCCACCTTTATTTTTTGTGTCCCCCTCCCATTTTTTTTTTTTTTTGGTGTGTTTCCCCCTCTCATTTTTTGGGGGGTGTGCCCCCCTCATTTTTGTGTGTCCCTCTTTTTTTTGTGACGCCCTTCCCCCCTTTTTTTTTCCTCCATTTTCATCGCCTCCTTTTCTTTTGCCCCTCTTCTTCTTTTTTTTTTTTTTTTTTTGACCCCTTTTCGCCCCCCTTTTTCTCTGAGCCCTTTCTCTCCCCCTCCCATTAATTTCGGGGCGGCCGTTGTTCGGGCGCTCCTGTTTCCCTGTCTCTGTCTCCGGGGCCGGTGCGGGCCGATGCTCCCCATCCCCCGCTCCCATCCCCAGTTTCGGTTTCCCGCGGGAGCGGCGGCGCCGGGGCCGCTTCCCGGAATCGGCGATGCCCCTCGCGGCCGCGGGAGGGCGCCGGGAATGGCCGGGAATTCCAGCGGCCCCGCCGGGAAATCCTCCCGGCACCGGGAAAACCCCCCGCACCCGGGGGGCTCCTGCCGTGACCCCCGAGGCGGCTCCGACCCCGGCCCGATCCGCTGCCCACCCGGGAGAGACTCAGCAGAACTGCCCTCCGGGGTGACTAATGATGCCCAGCGGGTCAATTAAATTGTAAAAGGGAAGTATTAAAGGTTAATTAAAGTTAGGGGGTTGTTTTATATTAAGGATATGCTGTTTTCCCCGGGCGTGCTAGAAAAGATGATATAGATATATTTTAAAATAGAAAAATGATATACAATATTATATATCAATTATATAATATGTATATATGTAATTATATAATATGTATATGTCATAATATATATAAATATATATAGTCTAGGACTCCCCTGAAAATTAGGATATACTATATATATACTATATTATATGCAAAATATAATATATAATGATATCATACATAGTCCAGCATATATTTATGTTACATATATGATTTTTTTTTTCCCTGGGCATGCTAGAAAGGATGGTTCTTTCGAACTTTTCATATAAACTGGCAGTGAATACTGCAGTCCAGCTGGAGCAGTTCCCACCAGAAGCCGGATCCCGGCGGGTCTGCGGGCAGGTCTGGGGGCGCAGTGACCCAGGCAGAGCTCCCAGCTCCTGGCGAGTTCAAAGTTCCTTTTCTCGGGGGCCCTGAGCCCGTTTGTGAGCTCGTTTGTTGCTGCTGACTGGTGCACGGAGGGCGCCTGGTTCGTCTTCCCTCTCTGCGCAGTTTCCTCCCCCCGATCAGTCGCTGCACGCTCGTTTCTCCTCGCTATTCCCGTGTTTCCCAGGGCCCGGCGCAGCCGGAGCCGCTCACCCCCTTCCCCTTCTCCTCCCCGTGGCCCCTCTGAGGTGCAGGCACTGAATCCAAGCAAACCCGACCCGGGAACTCTCCCGGGAGCGCTGGCCTGGATTTGGCTGCTGTGTGGCTGTCCCGATCCGCTGGTGTCCTGTGCTCCAGGCACGGACTGTCCCGCTGGCACATCCCGCTCCGGTGAATCCCGAGGCCAGGGGCGGGCCGTGCCCACCCGGCTGGCAGCGGGGACAGCGATTGCTGAGCACGGACGGGGCTTGGGCTCAGCCCGGGGGTCGGAGTCACTGCGAAACGGGGCTCTCGAGCCGGAGCAGCTCCGCACGCCGCAGGGAGAGCCCTGCCTGCGGTTTGCCCTGCCCCGGAGCTCTCCCGGCAGATCGTCGCCCAGCATTTCTGGTCTCCTGTTGCCACCTGCCGCCCGCCGCCTGCTCCTGCTCCGGGCTGCTCTGCCTCGGAGCGGGGCTGCGGGCACGGCGAAGGGTCCGATGGATCGACGTCCGCACAAAGAACTCACGAATAATAATTTTGCTGATTGATCCTCGTTTCACCAGCAACTGTGCCTGCTCCCCTCATCTTACGGAGCTGAGATGAAAAGCTGTATTTTTCCTTAATAAAATTTGGATAATGCAGAAAACACTGGAAAAATCAGTATTGATGTGGCAGGAGAATGTTTTGTTCCTGTGTATTTGTTCTGGTGTCACAGGATTCTCACCCGTGTTCAGCCGGGGTCCCCGGGGATGCCCCCGAAGAAGGAGCAGGGACTGGCATGTTGAATCAGGACCTGTCTGACCCAGGAATTGAATCAAACCCTTGGCATCACCGTGACTGACAACAAGTGCCTTACTCAGCTGCTCAGCTTCTTTTTTCACCATGTCAAAACTGGTAAGTTTTTCAAGAAGCTTTTTTTGTGATTAAAAGGACACCGGAGGAACCTGCCTCCCTCTCTGACCAAAAATCTCTTCTCGATTTGGTTCTCATTTCCTTCTCTTATATTTGAAACTTTTCTTTTTTAAGAATTAATTTATGCTGGGATATTTATAGCAAGAAATGCAGTCATCCAGGGAGCTAGAGGAAACGTGCAAGCTCAGCTCTGTCACGGAGGGAGGGGCACCATAATGAGCTCTCGGGTTTTTAATTTATGCATCATTAGAAATAGCTTCCAGCAATACACTTGCACACTCACCTGAAGGATCCAATTCCCCTGACTGTCAGAGGTTTTACAATAACTAGATTTGCTGAAGTGTGGGAATAGTTTGGAAGAAATTTGGGGGGAAGGGGAAAGTCAGAGACAAACTCTATTAGAACTAGTAAAGATACAGAACAAATGTTTTCTCCAAGATACATCTAGCTATAAAATGTAGTATAATTTAGTTGACACCACAGAAATAAAGTCATACCACTCTAACCACTCCTATCCATTAACTTTTAAAAAAAGGCATTAATTCTCTAAGTGGCATATGTTCAGATCCTCACAAATCTTTAATTGTCAGATTTATGCTGATCTGCCAAAGCTGCAGGTAGGGTGAAATCTCAGGACGAGTTTCTCAGTGGTTGTGGAAGGATTTGGGCAGAGTGCTGAGGAGGCTGCATGGGGGAGATCCTACCTGTGTCAGTGCAACATTCTCATACTCCTTGCTGGTACGTGACACACACGTATATACACACACGTGTAAAGTGAGGCTTAGGCAGAGCTCGAGAGGTGGATATTGTGTATGATTTTGCAGCTGGTTTCAGGGGAGGGGCAAAGCCAGCAGGGTGCTAGAATGATTTGCTCGTACCATTATACTGATTAATCCTCTTTGCTGTGGATGGATATCACTGTTAATATTTTCCCAGTGCAGCCACACCAGGTCCCTGAGCTGAAGCCCCTGTTTCAGCCCCAGTTTCAGTTGTGTACTGGTTTAATGGTCCATACACGGGCTCTTGCTCTCCCAGACATGGTGAATAAGGAGGTTATGCACGACCAGCAAAACTTTCCAGTAGAAATCTGACCTTAAACCTGCCAAGTTAGAAGGTCCCCAGCCCATATCACTGGAATCCACGCCATGCCCCGCCCAGCCTGCTCATAAAGCAAGGCAAAGGGAACATGTCCCTCTCACACACTGTGTACCAGTGGCTGATGGCACAGTGTGTGACCCCGGGGCCGGGCGATGGTCGGGTGAGGTGTGAGCCAGGTGCTTCTGCTCACATCCACCCACGTTCATTCTCCCTGGGGCTGCTCAGAAAGAAACTTTCCATGAGCAACCCAAAGGTTTTATGCCTAGTCAGATCCTTCTGAAATCCCCTGCATGATTTGCTTTAGGAAGGATTTAAATTTTCATCTCGAAACCACAAATGCCATTTCGCCACCAACACCTTGAGATGCCAAACACAGACCAGTGCAGTACTGATGAAGCTGAAGGTGTGCCCTGCCAGCTTTTAACACAAAGGAGGACTACTACTTTAATAATTAAAGATTTTATTGTTCATGTAAATTTACAGCCATTTTAGAAACTTCTGACTCTATGCTCTCGTGGGTTTTAATGCTTTTCGGATGAATGTCATCAGCATTTTTATAAATATTGTTGCATTCCTTCTTTCTGTATCACATTTCCCCTGAAAAACCAATCAAGAAAATGAAATTGATTAATATTTAATCACTACTTAGAGCTTTTTCATTTCAAAATCATTTTATGAATGATAATGATTTTCCTTAAATTTGCTGATCACACATATGAATCCTTCAGTCAGAGGTGGAGCAAGTGGAAGACTACAACAAGGGAAGGGCATAAACATGAACTAATGCCAGGATTTATTCTTCCATGTATTGAAACCAAGCCAGTACAAAAATTACTCCCTTTTGTAGACAGAAGGGCTCATTTATGAATTATAGATGACATTTTGTTACGTCTCTGCTGTGGGATCTCTGGCAGACAATGAATAAATTCCTACCTCTCTTGCCCGGCTTGGAGTGAGAAATTGCTTCAGTCTTTCAAAATTTTGGAAAAAAGCACTGAATTTTTTCATAGCTGGATTAGTTTTCAGCTGTTCTGTTCCTTCAAAGATTGTGCTGATGCATTTCACATCCTAAGACAGGATGAGGATGGAGAATTAGCAAAACTGAGGTACAAGAATTTGTAACCATGAGCTAGAGTAAGTTTATTAAAAATCATTGGGGGTGATGCCAAACTGCCTGGGTGACAAATTCATTCTTACTGACTTTTGGGCTCGAGTTTGCAAGCGACTTGGATAAGTGTGTGTATTTATCTGATGTGCATGCTTATTTACTCTGGAGACGGAAACCTGGCAAAGTATCTGCTGATGTGTGTCTTGTAATGTCCAGATGGGTCATCTCATTGTCTAATGCCTCAGTCCTTCCCCTTCTGCAGCCATCTGAAAGCCAGTCTGATTCCTCACATCTGCTCGTGTCTCGAACACAAGAGAAAGCAAATAAATGAACGTGAAGGTTCTGCAGACAGAAACTGTGCAACACCTGGCACCTGTGTGCCAGGAGAGATGGGGACAACGGCCACCCTCTCATTTCCCGGCCCTTGTCCTGGCCCAGGCGTGGCCATGCTGGTCCCCTGCCACAAAATGGGAGCTGGCTTTGGTCTCCCAGCCCTTGTGGTCTGGACAAGGCCAGCAGAAGGGGGAGGAGGGATGTGGATGGAAGCCAAGCAAAGAGGGATGATGGTCACACTCACCAGTGGGGGGTTGTTCAGGAAGAGATCAGCTAAACTCACAAAGAAGGAGAGGACATGGCCATCAGTGGCAGGAAACAGACTGAAGTGTCACAGGAGGAGAAAATGATGAAAGAGGGAGAAAAAACTAATCATCGAGGATCAGAGGAAATGCAGCAGCTGCTGAAGGTGCCTGTGACGCTCTCGACCAACGCGTGGTCCCCTGTTAGTCACTCTGGTGCTGTGGGGTGAGTAAGATCGTTCCTCTCACAGCCTCTCTTGGGAAGCCACGGCACTTCTGCTGCTGAACAGCAAACTCAGATGTCGAGGAATTCTCTGTCAGCTCTGGCTCCAAAGCACGGGAGAGAGGGAAGCAGCTCCTCTCCCCAGAGCGAAGCTGGGCACTGGCACAGTGGGCACCTCCAGGGACCTCATCAGGAGAAGGGACCAGTGAGCTGCCAGAACTGGGCACTGCTGATTCTGGGTCACAACCTGAGAGTTAAAGCCAGCCCAAGCCCCAGCCTGGGCAGAGAGCTTGTCCAGGCAGGATCCAGAGAGAAGTGGCAGAGCTGGGAACTTTACATCTAATTTGCAAGGAATGGGCTGGATTTGATACCAAGAAACTCCCATCCTCCTGTACTAGCTTAGGGCACAAATGGGAGTTATCCTGCTCCTTCAGTAAATTGATGACTCAGATTGCATTTTTACCAGTAGCCATCTGGCCACGCTATTAGCTTGAAGATGTGATTTGGGGAAACCAAGATTCTCACTGATGCACAGCAGAGAAAAAAGCCTCCTTAACAGCATGTGCAGGACCAGGGAGGTGCTTAAAGTCATCTTAGAAAGAAAACCTGAGAGAGGACAGGAGAAATTTACTGGAGATGTGAAAGAAGATGGCAAATCCACAAAGGGGAGTTTGGTCTCAGCCCCTGTTCATGGGCACCCTGTCTCCGGTGTCCTGTTCAGGGGACGTTACCACCATCCTTCAGACAAGATGAGGTAATGCAATCACTCAACCCCCATCCTGGTGGTAAGGATCTCAAAAGCCTTTTCTAGAAGCAGACTAAGTGAAGTAGACTAAAGGACTTTTTGCAGACACAGAAGCAAGAAGTGTGAACAAGTTTTCTCTTTCCTTTTTAGCTGTCTTTTGTTCAAAAACTAGTTTGGAAAATCCCTCCGTGTGTGTTCTGCAGGAGATTTACAAAAACATACAAGAAGAGTTGCTGTCCTTTTAAATTACAGCATCTTTTTTGGCTCAACATTTGCTTGGTTTTAATAATGTTTTATATATAACATTTTATATCTTACAATATCATTTTGTCTTATAATAGCTACACTTAATAATTTACTCTTAAATACAAATAGAGTATTTTAGGAGATAACAACTTAAAAACTACCTCAATTTTCAATGAAGAAATTTATGAAAATTTTAATTTTATTTTAAAAAACTTTTACTTACATTTATATTGTCTGGAGTTTCAATCCTCTGATTCTGAAAAATAACATATTAATTCAGGCTTTAAAATATCATCTTCATTAATACTGATAAAATATAATATTACATAGATTGTTTGACTTTTAAAGGAAGTTAAATAAGTTAAATAAATAAGAACAAGAGGATTCAGTATATCAAATTTTAGACTACAAAAATGGAACTGGAATTTACCTGAATGTCCTTTGCCATTACCTCCTGCATTTGCTGTAGAAGTGTCAGTAATTCAGCCATGCTGCTCATCTGGGAAGCAGCAGAGATGCCTGCAGCCAGCAAGAGAAGGTAGAGATGGGTTTTCATCCTCTTGATGTGCTCAGAGAACCTCTAAGTAGTTCTGGACCAGCCCACCAGTCCTCTACCATTTTATGGTCTCTACGAGGAAATAGCACTTCAGGTTGATTTGGGAAACTGATTGAATTTAAAAAAAAAAAAAAAAAAGCCGTATGTTGAGACTTTCTGGAAGGGGGAGGTTCCAGTAAATAGGGTGTCTAACCTTGAGACACTCTCCTTACCCAATCAGCATTTCCATGGAAAGAAATCTGGCTTTTCAACTTGAAAATCAGGAAAGCATAGAATGACCCAAAGCATGACCAAGCAGTTGCCATCTCTATAGCACTTCTCTAGAAATCACAGCTTCTTTGGCCACGGCATGGGATTGTCTGAGAAACAATAGGGAAAAGATTGGTATAAGAAAAAAAAAACACCAAAACCCCACAGAAAATCTGTGGCTCGCTGCATAGAAAGGGAAAACTACAGCATTTGTGCAATACTTGTGGCAAAATTTTGACAAAATGTAGGCATTCTGTAAGAATTAATTTACAGCAGGAGAAGCCAGTGCCCTGGAGTGACAGGGTGGCCCCAGGGCTGGGCACAGCAAAGTGGCCCCTTTTGGGTGGGAAACAAGGGATGCAGGGTGTCCTGAGCGAGTTAGCCCTGAGCCCATGGGCACGGCTGGTGCCACAGGGTTGATTTTGTGCCAGGACAGGGGTCCCCTTACTGTCCCACTCACTGGCCAGGAGCTGGCGAGGGGGCAGCTCAGCAGGCAGCAGGTTTGTGAGGGTCACTCGTTGAGGGCACCATGGTGTGTGACCTGGCCAAATCAGCCAGTGACTTGTGCTTCCCACTTTCCTGGAAGCTGGAAAAACTCTGGTTTTATTTCCTTTAAAAAGTCTGGGTTTATTTTACAGAAGTGAGGGTGGTGGCCGGCGTGGCTGGAGTCCAGCTCCGTGTCTGCTGGGCAGGAGCAGATCCGCTGGCTCGTGGGGCCTGATGCCACAGCACTTACCAGTCAGTGCCTCAATATCTCAGCACTTCGAACTGGGGAAGTCAAAAGTCACTAGTGGTTATGTGGCTCAGCTCAAGCTAACCCGAGAGCTGGCTGCTGCCCTCTTCACTGTATCTGTGTGTCATCTCCAACACCCTTCATGCTTATCTGTAGAACTTTCTCATCACACAGCTCTGGGGACTGTGTCCTTGTAGGAATGTGACAAGTAGCAAAGAAGTGGTTTTTTACAGTGAGGAGGTAAAACACTGGCACAGATTATCAGGAAAAGCTGTGGCTGCCCCATCCCTGGAATTGTCCACGGCCAGGTTGGATGGGGCTTGGAGCAACCTGAGATAGTGAAAGGTGTTCCTGCCATGACAGGGGGGTGAAACTAGATGGTCTTTCAGGTCTCTTCCAACTCAAACCATTCTATGGTCTCCACACCAGTGCATACAAGCCATACAAACGAAAATAATAAGCCCTGCCCTTGGCTCACTGTGTTTTTGGTGTTTTACAGTTGTTTCTTTTGGTCTCCCTCAAACTCACACTGATTTTTCAGGCCAAGCCTCCTCTTCCCCTTGGCTGGGACCTGGGCTATACCTGCCAGCCAGGCTGAAGTTCAACCCCACCATTAGAGATCTCTGTGGGCAACTCGGTTTTGACTCAAGGTTGGTTGGAAAATCCCACTTTTTTCACCTTTTCCTTGGCTGACAGTTGGCCCATTCCATATCACGGTGGTTCCTGTCCCCACTGAGAGGGCTTGCCTGTGGGGCTGAGGCCACTGCCATGTCCCCCCACCCCAGGTCTCCCTGCCCTGGGGCCCCTCAGCACAAAGAGCACATCTGTCTCCAATTCCATTCCTGGCCAGCACAACTGCCAACAGATTTTGTCTCAGGCCTTTTTGGAAAATGCACGTGGCATTTGCGACCACTTCTGCAGAATCTTATCTCTGTCTCTGAACTTCACATGAACTGTATGACTATTTCTTTTCCCTTGATAAACTTTGCAGGAGGTAATTCCCAGTTCCCAAGAGTTCACAGGAATTTTTGTGATGTGCAGCAGCAGCATGAGCTGGTCTTTCAGCAGGGTTTTGCCCAGCTCCAAAGGGACAAGATTGGTCCTTCACCACCATTTTACCACTCGCCCTTCTTGTAACATATTCCAAAATCACCGCACTTTGAAATCCAGGGATTTTTGCTCTTCCCCTTCACTTTTTCTGCCTCTTCTGCCTCAGATAACAGGACTGCTCTGTGGCTGTTTTTCTCTCTAAGCTGGCTCAGTGCCCCTACACAAACCATAGCCCCATATTCCAGCCCCAGGTTCGTTGTTGTTCAGATGCTTTGGGGATCTGTTTTTCACTTGAATGCAGGGTTAAGAAGCTGAAGGATGATGTAAAAAAAATAAAGGGCAACATAAGCAACAGGTCCTGACCTTGGTTCTGTACACCTTTGATAGCTGTAATTCTGGAATTTGTCTGATCATGAGTATAGGCACCACAAACACGGATAGATTTGGTAGGAATGGGAACCAGAGTAAGCAGAGAAAGTATTTCAGAAGAAACTCTGGAGACTGGAGTAAAAGACAGCAAGTGGAAATCCAAACTGCTGGATTTATCCAAAGTGTCTCTGATTTTGAAATGATCAGGAGAATGGAAGTGAACAAATAATCTAATTAATCAGTGAATTCATGGCTTTTGATTCTAATGAAAAAGGTACTTCAGTAAGAGTTAGGTGTGATAAGTGTAAAAACAAAGCTATCCTAAAAGCTGTGCAAGGTGCTGCTGATGCCAGGAGGGATCAACCTGGGCAAGGGCTTCTTTGCATCATGAAATGGTGATGATTCCTGCAGGTATGTACCTGCATTAGATTGATAAACTTAGCAAGTGCCTTGTAAGAACTGAGCTGCAACTGTTTATAGGAGCTGGTTTTGCTCTTTCATCTAGATAAGTGTGAAGTTACAATGCTCAGATGAGGTTTCCTTACTGGTGCAAGTACAACAGGCAGCGTGGCTGTGGTGCAGCATCCTGCGCCTCTCTAACCTGCCAAGCCCAAGAAAACGGACATTTCTGAAAACCAGGGAACATCTCCTGCAGAGATGTTCTGGAATACTTTCTCTCAGTGGTTATGTTCCAATATTTTGTGCTGGGAGCTTAGTTTAAAGCAATCCAGTTGAAATAGAGTATTCTCCAATGCTGGCAAAGTTTCTGATGCCCAAACTCACCTATCTCCTGGAGCTGTAGAAAGTGTGTTAACCTTTGGTGATACTTTCACTTCTAACAGACAGCAATGGAGAGAAACCAAGTGAGTGCAAAAAGCAGGTCACTAGCAGGGAATCATATTCACCATATTTAAGAAATAAATCCTTGGCTTTTTGCTGCCTTGCAGCAGCACGTGGCCCCTGAGAAGGTGACTGCTGCAGCAAGGTACATGTGCAAATCCAGGCTGGATGCTTCAGCAGCGAGCAGAATTCCTGCTCCCAGCAATGGAGAGTGAAGATAAACACCAGGATTTTGTTCTTCTATCCCATGGTGCTGCTCCTGGAGGCCCTCTGCCACAAAACTGCCCCAGTGCTTGTTCAAAGGCCAGTCCCAAGCCAGGGAAATTGTGAAATTTAGTAAACCCTGGTTTTGACCTAAATTACATGAAATAAACCCCTTTCATAGGAAACAGGTTGTTAGGAGGAGTTTTGTTTACATGACATTCCATAGGAGTCACTGATTTCTGGAAACAATATGTGCCACATCTGACCAGTTCTTTCACGGCTCCCATCTAGTGCTGTCACTGCCACCAGTGGGACTCTGTCAGATCCCATCTCAGAGCAGCTTGGCCGAGCTGCTGCACAAAATGAGATACCTCCTAGAGAGAAAAACGAAGGCAGATGAGAAGAGGAAATACAGGGAAAGGAAGGTGATCCAGAGGAGAGAGCTGTTGCTCCAGACTCAGCCAAAACTGATTGAAATGTGGATGTCATTCGCTGCTCACTCGCTGCCCAGGGCTAAGCAAAGGCATGACTGCTGGCTGGCCCAGGCTGTATTAGGAAGCTTTTCAGCATCATGGGAAAGGTCAGAGGGAATGATAGCCAGAATAGTTGTAAAAACCCCTGAACCCATTCTGGGTGAGCAGTGTTGTCCCCACTGTAGGTACAGCACACTATAACTCACACTTTTAACAGGCTTTAGCATGCTTTGGAAGGAAAGGTGAGTTCTTAGCATGACCTCTGATAATATTACAGTCACTCAGCAATGGTTGGTTGAAAGGGGTTTGTCTTGATTGAGATTATAGAGTTTCTGCAAACACTGTGGTAAAATGCTGACTTTGCTGCTACTTTTCTATTTTATGCAGAAAGCAGAAGTGCAACATAAAATAATTGAAAAAAATGATGCTTTCCAGCCTTGTCTCAATTTTAGCAGCTGTGCATCGTTTCCAGTTACTTGTGAAAGCTGACATTCAAGTACTTAATGCCTCCTCTGTGTGGGGCAGGTTTCCCGGCTTCCTGCATGGCCCAGGATGCGTTGTCAGTGCCTTGGGAGCCGTGTCAGGAGGGCAGATCTGTTTAGAGAGGTACCTTCCATCTCTGCTCTTTCAAAAGTCATTGTTGCACTCTTGTCTCATCTTACTAAACCTCCGGCCGTGACTAACGGCCTGGCCTTGGCTTGTGGGACAGTGTCTTCCCTGTTTCCTCTTTACCACTTGTTGTTTGACTTTATTGCTTTGAAGACTGGCTGGATTAGCCACTGTCACACCGCTAATACCGGTGTCTGGACTAATCCTGGCTTTCCTCAGGCACCAAGACGGGAATCTCTTTGCTGTGCACCCTTCCAGTTCTTGTAAGATTTTGTCCATCTGTTACAATCTGATGGTTCCTTGGCCATAATTAGCTCAATTACTTAATCCTGTTGTTTATTTCGTTAGTGAGGGTCTATGACCTCCCAGAAATATATCTGGGCCAAGTACTTTGCTTTAAAACTTACACAGTGTCTGGCTGGGCAAGTCCTCAAACTACTTCATGCCCCAAAATCCAGCTCAGTGAATCCACTGCATTTCATGTGGAATTCAGTGTATGCTTGCATACATTAGCAGAAGTGTCGTTTTCCTTGGACACTTCAGATTTAAAAAAAAGTAGTATTTTTATTTAGGAAAAGTAACTTGTAGATATATTCTTCATGAAAAATGCAGCTTAAGGCAATCCTGAGGGGAAAAACCCCAAATCCAGCCTAAATTAGACATCCTTTGCTACCACCATTGTTTCTCTTTGATAAGTATTATAACCATATTTCTATGGGAATAGCCCAGAGACCTGCCTAAGGTTTTGTTTTGGCCAACAAACACTATTTTCTTGTTTTTTGCTTCAAAATTTGAAGATACCATGGGTATTAAAATAAATACAACTGCTCTCACACTAAATATATTAAATAAACAAAGAGCGTGTATCATGCAGGCATACTGCACTGCAATTATGTTGTGGAATCTCACGTAAGCACATTGTTTCGAAACTTAATTATTCACATATTTAAAAGATAGCCTTCTCTCCTTTTTTTCCTCCTGCCTTCAGAAAATAAATATTTGACAATTTTGTAAGTGCCTGCTGGAGTGCACATCAGTGGATCTGCCTCTTAATCTCTGGTTTTTTTAATTTCACTCACATAGCCTTGACTTATCCTCTAAATATTATAGTGCACAAACGCCACAGTAGAATTAATAATTTTAAGTTCTTTTATTCGTGATCATCTTGAACATTAAGACTCTACGAATATAAAATCTCTCTATAAATTAAATAAATATGTTAATACCTGCAATAAGACATAAATATCTGATAATACACATATGAGCCATTCATGTCAGTGTTGGGCTGTCTCTTCGTGGTGCTCTGTTCCACCAGAACCAGCTCTAGTGTTGGGTAAGAAGTGTCTGAGCACCTGCAGTGCCAGCACCTGTCAGCAGCACTTGGTGCAGTTCTCACGCAGCTTTTGGAAGTATTTCCTGAAGCGCTTCAGGACTCTCTGCTGGGGCACCTCTGTCATCAGGCAGGATCTGTTCTCCTCAGGCTCCTGGAACAGTGACAGTAACAACAGATAATGGCGAAAATAAGGGAGAAAATAAGAAGAGCATATTGCTGGAAGCTGTCTGTGGTCGTGCGAGAGGGAGCGTCGTCAGAAGGAAAGATAGATCTGCATGAAGTACAGAGAGAAGACGCTTGAGTATTGGGAATACTTCCTCCTGGCTGACTTCACCCACTGAGATGTGGCTTGGGGCCTTTCCTTATTAATCTCCTGGCTAATGACAAATTCCAGGATTTGTCTGCAGGTGATGCACCCTTTAGAAAACTAACTTCCATCAAGACCCTATGAATTTCAGGTATTTTCTGTGAAACCTTTGCTGAGCAGCAGCTGCAATGCTCAGCAGTGCAAAATTAGGAGTGTACAGAGATGGCATCAAAATGTTACCTTTAGTTGACCAGAATGCTGAGTTTCATGTTTTGAAAACAAATGAGTGGTCCATTTACAGTAATTTCACTTTTTTACCTGGAGTGTTCCTGGGTAGGGGCATTAGAACTTGATGGTATTTAAGGTCCTTTCCAACCCAAACCATTCCATGATGCAACAACTATAAATAATTGATGAGAAACTTACTGTATGTCCTTTATTTACAGCTGATATTATGTGATTCATGTTTTTCTCCAACAGAGAAATGCGTGTTTTCATTTGCTCATTCTTAAAGGAAACTTTCAGCCCTTTAATGGTTCTTTTAAGTTGACAGGGAACATCGTTGTACTAAAAAAAAAAACCAAAAAACAGCAAAATTATATTCTGCAAAATGAGTTAACTTTTACGTTTCAATAAATTCAATAACTATCTGCATGCACAGCAGAAACAGAAATTACCTATTGTTTATTTCTGTGCAATCAGAGAAAGAGTTACTTTTTTCTGTTTTCTGGGGTTTGATAAAAAATCTAGAGTAGGAGAGGAAAAAAGCATACAACATTAAAAAAACTGTAATAAAAGAAAAATAAGGAAAAGAGTTGTAAAAGCAGATTAAAATCCATCGGGGTTGCAGTTTTATCAAAACCACACTGGGTAGCCTGAGAAGGTTAGATGTGCCAGTTGGCTCTCCCAGCTCCATCTCCACACAGAAGGACAGAACCACTGTACTCTTCTGTCTATAAAGTGCTGCTCTACCTTCTTTAAAGTCCCAAACTCTAACCATTTTTTCTCTAAAGACAAGACCTCCCAATAGCAGACTGCCTGTTCTTATTTATTTTTCATGAACCTGTTTTCAGTTCACAGAGCCCGAGAAATCTGCAGACCACAGACTGAAACCACTGATCAGCAGGGCTGTGGGCAATAACTTGTGCCAACATTTGGCTTCCTTCAGGCCCAAACTCCATGATGCTTTATAGCACTCGGGTCATCTTGAGATAATTTTGCCAAGAGGTAAGAACATTTTAGTGCTTCAAATAATAACCATATTCTCCACCTTTGGTTCTAAAAGACAGTGATGCCTCAGAATTCTTAAGGTGATGCTCAGGGTCTGCACCTCATACAGCAACACTGACAACAGCCTCAGTAATAAACTCTGCAAGAACTCCTGAGATGATTGCCTTCAGCGGGGGTACAACCAAGTCTCAGAGACCATGGTCACAGAACTGGTTATTTATTTCCATAGTTGTGCATACAAGGAAGTTCACTGCCTATATGCATACAGTTACTATATATATTCCTTTTTAGTGAGATTCGGTCTTTTTTAGTACTTTCACTCTTTCCCTCAAGATCTGCTACAAAGCATCATCATTCTTCAAATAATTAATAACAGCAGTAATAAAGGAGTTTAAAAGTCTTACCTGAAATTTCCCACTGGGTACTTGAATCCAGGTCTAAAATTTTAAAAAAGAATATACTGTTAGAAGGTATTTCTCCTCTAAGTGACTGCCACATTGTTAAACATCTCTTAAGTACATATCATCTTCATCAAGTTTTCTATTTCTGAACTTCCTTTGGGGAAACAATTACAGCACCAGCTTCTGGGGAGAGTTTGACACGCAGTGCCTCAAGCACCTCAACTTTAACAAACAAGACACGGGACACGCAAACTAGAGCTGAAACCAGCGCAGGCTTCATTTTATATTTCCATTAAAAGAACTGCAGAAAATGAAGAAAAAGAGAGAATGACCCACCTCCTTGTTTGTTAGAACCAATAGAGCCTTGAGGTTTGCTTGAAATTCTCTTACTGCATCTCCCATTGAGCCAGGTAAGCAGCAACTCACTAGGAGGATATAGAGCAACAGCATTTTGGCTTCGAGGAAGGCTGTGTTTGATTTATGCACTACACGCTGCCTATATATACTCATGTACACCTTGAATATTAAATGAAAGGGAAAGTTTTCTCACATAGGAAAAGGCACAAGACCATAGTGTGAATTATCATAGGCACTGTGGGATGCCTCAGTGGGGACAGGTTGGGGGTTTCCTTCCTTCTGACATCAAGAAAGGGGAAAATACCTTTGTGGATAAGAGATGTCATTTTCTTACACGATATCAAAAACTCATCACAGGAAATAGGAGCATTCCTTGTACAACACAGATCTTTATGTGGTTCTATTCTTACTTTTGCATCACATAATCAGAGAGATGGAGATCTGAAAAGCTGAGCAGTTTTTACATCCCACTCAGTAATATGCCATCCTTTCTTCAAAGGGATTTTCTAACATGAACTGCAGTTCTGGGCAGAGGAAAAATAATAGGAACTTCTTAGACATACACAGACCATAACACCACTTCAACAATTTGAATTTTTTAGCCTTCCTCCCTCACCCTCACTGCTGTGTGAAACTCAGCATAGAACACATGGCTGGGAAAGGCATGGGTTTCATTAGCAGCAGCCCAAAGTGAGAGCATGGCAGGCATTAATGGCAGAAATTAGCTGTCCAGGCATCAAGGGAAAACCTTGTCCGTCAACGTAAGCGGAAAAACTCTATCCACTGGAAAACACTGAAGCGCTTATAAGTGGCTGAAATCTACTTTCAGATGCCTGGCAAGGGCTTGTGAGAGGGTAACAGTCAGTCATTAAAAGGTTACAATTTTCCAGCAAAATCGGACTAATTATTCAATGATGTGAGAAGAGTCATCTGGTTTTCCACAGCTACCTGCTTGAGAGTCACAGAAACAGAGAAGATTGTGCACATCAAATGATTAATTTCTTAATACATCACTTTATGAGCAGATCTGTTTAAGTTTTGTTGAAAACACTGCTTAACTAAGTTTTTAATTTTTTTTTAAATTCTTGTCCTAAAATTCCTCAAGAAAAGTATAAATACAGGTTATACTATGACTGCTCTTACAGTAGTTTAGAAGGGAAATAGAAAAGCTCGTAACCACTATTTGTTCTATTACTGAATGTTCCAACCAGACTGAGAGATTTCTAGAAGGGATGACATGATAATATTCATTGCAGAAAACAGTGACTGAGGAAGTCCCTTCTGCTCTTGAGCCCTTCATGTTCACACTTGTGCATTCCCAGATATAGACTGGGAAGGGCTGGTAACTGTGCTGGCCAGAGGAGACCGATCACAAGTGAAGAAATCATTCCCACTAAACCATCCCACCGTAGCATAAACACACACACTATTTAGAGAATAGATTTCATATTGGTGGGAAAATGGTGAAACAGGAAGCTTAACAGAAACACCGCCAACAGCTGTGTCCTAATCAACAACTTTTGGAGAATATTCCAGAGGTCAGACTGGCTGCGGAGTCAGGTCATGGTCTAAGCATCATCTAAAAGCAATGTGGAAAAGTGCTGCACTAGAGAAAGAGTGACCACAGAGACTGATGGCATTGCGCTGCTGAACAGCTGAGTCATACTGAGGAGCTGCAGGGCAGAAGGCAACAGAAAATTGGAGTATAATCCGGCAGCATCTCTTCAGAGGAGTTGTATTTGCTTCTGAAAGACGGGCGTGGGGTTTATCTTCGGCAACATTTTTACAGTCTGTTGTGCCAATATGGACCCTCATTTCTTGTGTCAAAATCTGAAGTGGCCACAGTTTATGCTTTGTGAACCTTTTCCACGCTCATAAAAAGCTGAATTATCACCAGAGTACAACTGTAGAGTGAAAGCCTGACTTGCTGGCTGCAAAACCACCTGCTGGCTGCCAGCTTTTGATAAGGTCCAGGCTTACTTCACCTATCGTCTCTGTTACGCAGTTTAATTACAGATGATGCTGACATTGAGCACAAAGGGCTGTTTCCCAAAGTTTGTTACCTAACCATGAGCTCGATCTGATACAAGACTAGCCGTGTTGTTTCCCTTCATAGAGGAAATACAGCAAGCACTAAAATATGCTGGTATAGTTATTAATCATTATTATATGCCCGGCACATGAACCGGCGGAGTTACCTGGGAGGGCAGCCAGCAGCTGTACTGCGCCTCGGTTCTTTGGGTTCTTTCTTTCCCTTTTTACCACCATTATTACCATTATTCACCCTTATTACTGTATTTGGCTCTGTTCTCAGTTATTAAGCCGCTCTTTCCCCCAGCCCCGGCGCGGCGCTCACCGCGGGCCCTCAGGCGGCGGGGCGGGCCCGCCATGGCGGGCGGGGCGGGCGCGGGGGCTGCCGGGCCGGAGCGGAGCGGGGCGGCGGCGGGAGGTACCGGCGGGCCGGGGGGGGGACCGGGAGCGGGCTGGGCTGGGCTCGGGGGGCAGCGGCAGGGGCAGGGGCAGGGGCAGGGGCAGGGGCAGGGGCAGCGGCAGGGGCAGGGCTGCCTCATGGCCTGGCCCCGCAAAGCGCCCGGCGCAGCGCGGAGCTCCGCGCGGGAAAGCCCCGCTGCCGCCTCTGGGCCCGCAGGAAATGCCCGTTCTCGGGCCGAACCCCGCCGGGCACCCCCGGGAGGGCCGAGACGCTGGGAGAACGGGGGACGGGGAGCCGGGGACGGGGGACGGGGGGAGCCCTGAGGGCAGCGCGCTGAGCGCGGGCCATGGGCCCCTGGGACAGGGGTGGAATACACGGCCACACACCCCTGGAATACACGGCCACACACCCCTGGAATACACGGCCACACACCCCTGGAATACACGGCCACACACCCCTGGAATAC
>JAYRBT010000028.1:7033974-7060018 GCA_036023395.1 Myiotriccus ornatus | reverse complement strand
CAGCCACACACCCCTGGAATACACGGCCATACACCCGTGGAATACACGGCCATACACCCCTGGAATACACGGCCATACACCCCTGGAACACACAGCCACACACCCCTGGAATACACGGCCATACACCCGTGGAATACACGGCCATACACCCCTGGAATACACGGCCATACACCCCTGGAACACACAGCCACACACCCCTGGAATACACGGCCATACACCCGTGGAATACACGGCCATACACCCCTGGAATACACGGCCATAAACCCCTGGAATACACGGCCATACACCCCTGGAATACACAGCCATACACCCGTGGAATACACAGGCACACACACGGCACTGACGTTTTTCCCGTGGGTCACTGAAGGGCCCTGGGGTTGGATTTGCCTCCCCCTGCCAGGGGCAGCTCCCACCCCACGGCCTGGGGAGGCTCCAGTGTCTTCCCCTTCCCAGCAGGAGTCAGGACAAGGTGATGCTGGATGTACCTGTGGGAAACAGGAATTGGTGAACAATGTTGGGTGTTGAAGTACAACAGTGGGTTATCGAAGAGAAAAATACTGGGGCCTCTGTTGTGTTTTGGGTATTATAAAAGCACGTGCATGGGGTTTGTGGTGTGGAATAAAGGGTTATTTTGGGCCATTGTATTTGATTTAATGATATATACTCTCTTAACTGCACTGATTTATACTCCACTTAATTTAGAGTTGATTAATTTCTGAGTTTAAAACAAATAAAGGTTTTGCCTTCATATGTTTTCTACCTTGAACAGTAACTGAGAAGCCTCAGCTGTGTTTTTAAGTATATTCATCCTATGTTGTGCTTGTATAGGTATTTAGCTTTCAGTGATCTACTGTGATTTCTGCCCACTGGATTTTTCACAAAGCTCTGTTTTACAGGATTTACAACATTTGCGCCTCTGACTTTGGAAGAGAAGAAGTTCAGCAAAAATGTCCAGGATTGAGAAAATGAGTATCCTCGGAGTGAGGAGTTTTGGGGTAGAGGATAAAGACAAACAAATTATCAGTTTCTCTGAGCCATTAACTATTTTGGTGGGACCAAATGGTGCAGGAAAAACGGTAAGGCTTGCTATATGTTTGGGCTTGAGCTGTAAAAGGTCTGAAAGGCCTCAATATTCGAATAATGATCTTTACAGAAAGGAATTAATAATATTGCAAAAGTTGTACTGTTCACTGCACTGTTGTTTAGCATTATTAGAGATCTGCTTTCTTGCCTGGATTTTACAGATTTTTCCTAGAAAATTGATATCCTCATTAAAATGGATTTTTCAAAGTATTATGTTTTCATGATACTCAAAAAATAAAATGTTATTTCTTATTTCTCTCTCCGCACATATTTTACTCATTTGTAAATATTTGGGCTGTTACTGTGCTTTTATCTGTAGTCCATCTTGGTTTCTCAAAATTGCCATTATAAGTTTATATTAATTTCTGTTTTCTTAGACTATCATTGAATGTCTTAAATATATATGCACTGGAGATTTTCCTCCTGGAACCAAAGGAAAAACATTTGTTCATGATCCAAAGGTAAGAGTCGTAATGACTAAATATAATGTGTATTTACTCCTAAATAAAATACTTCACTGCCCTCAGGGTTGTGAGTGAAACAGGGATGCTCAGGTTGTAGGCAGACTTGGGCTGACTGTATTGTTTCAGGAAAAGCAGAGAGCTGGGGGAGAACAGAACAGTCCCCACAGCTGGGGAGGCACATGTTCATTCGGGCCTTGGGGAGAATTTTCCGTAATTGGGTTTCTCTTTGTTTCTCCCGAGGTTGCCAATGAAGCAGATGTGAGAGCTCAGATTCGGCTGCGGTTTCGGGATGTGAATGGAGAGCTCATAGCTGTCCAGCGCTCCATGATCTGCACCCAGAAGGGCAAGGCTCCGGAATTTAGAACACTGGAATCTGTCATTACTAGAATAAAGTAAGTTGTCAAGTGTTTTTTTTCTTTGCCCTGAAGATCTGTTTGGTTTTGGTATATCTTTACACATAAGATTAGAGAAAACTCCATAATGTATTCCTAAAAGCTACCTTTTAGATAAAAGGTGGGTAGTTTCACCACGTTATCTGTTAGGTGATGGAAAAACCCTACATTTGTTAGCCTCTACGTTAAGAAATCTGTCAGCTTGAATTTATTTGAAAATTGTCATAGTAGTGGTAGTGGTGAGGCCCTGGCTCAGGTTGCCCAGAGAAGCTGTGGCTGCCCCTTGGAAGTGTCCAAGGCCAGGTTAGATGGAGCAGCCTGGTCTAGTGGCATCCCTGACCACCACAGAGGTTTGGAACAAGATGAGCTTTAAGGTCCATTCCAACCCAAACCATTCCATGGTTCTCTGATTGTATGATGCAGTTTAAAATTAACATTGTGTGGAGTATGTAAGGCTTTACTTCCTTTAGAACATTTTCAGTTTCAGATCATTTTTGGCCTGTGTTTAACTCCCATCTCCACTGTTTAAGTGTGTTCCCTTTACTCCAGAGCGTTTTTGCTCCCTCTGGTGGTTCCACTGAGTTTTGAAATGTGTAACAGTCAGACTACAAATACTGACAGTGTTAAAAGCACCTGTTGAACATGGTACTTATGGGCTTGCAAATGGTTACTTGTTAAATTTTTTAATCATTATGTTACAACGAGACTATACTGTTAAGAATACAATTTATTTCTCAAAGAACTTGCTGGTAACATCTTCGGGGATTTTCTTTATCTCTGCTCCAGCAAGAACGGGGAGAAGATCTGCAGCCTGAGTTCCAAGTGTGCAGAAATAGACCGGGAGATGATCAGTGCCCTCGGTGTTTCCAAATCGGTGCTTAACAATGTCATTTTCTGTCACCAAGAAGAATCCAACTGGCCGTTAAGTGAAGGAAAGGCCCTCAAGCAAAAGTTTGATGAGATCTTTTCCGCAACAAGGTTTTTCTCTTTACTGTAACTAAATAAAAACTAAGAAAATGTCTTGTCTAATAACGTAGGTGTTGATGAAAATGTCTAAGGCGTTGTTTCACACAGCAGTATTGCTGTATTGCCAAAAGATCTGAAATGTTGTCTTTTTTTTTAAAGGTACATTAAAGCACTCGAGGCTCTGCGTCAGATTCGACTGAAACAAGGCTTGAAAGTAAAAGAGTGTCAGACAGAACTGAAATATCTGAAACAAAATAAAGAGAAAGCCCAGGAGATCCAGGATCATCTTAGCAACAGAGAGGCTCAACTGGCTGCTTCTAAGGAGAATGTAAAAACAATTGAGAGCCAGCTTGAACCTCTAAAGGTAACTGGCATGATGATTGTGTTAATACTTTAATACAGAACAGTCAAAAATCTTACACTTTTATGTCTAATCCTTTGCCCTGAAGCAGAATCAAGCACACGTCAACTCACCTGGCAGATGTTGTCCTAACCTGTAAACAGTCACTGGAGATTTAAAAACACAGAATTCTTGTAGCTGCATTGGGGGTTTTGTTGCTTGCTTAAAAATCTCTCAAATTTAGCTGGTATCTGAAACTAAACTAAACTAAAACTTAGCCCCTCCTACTTTTTACAAGTATTTTATAATGCTGAAGGTTTTACACTCAAAATAATTGATTATGGGATTCATAAGCTGGTGAGATATTTTACTTCTTTCTTTTGCAGAGCTCTCTGACAGCAGTTGAACAGAATCTCACAAAAGTAATGAGGCTGGACAATGATGTGAAGGCCCTGGAGAGCAGGAGGCAGCAAATGGAGAAAGATAATCAAGATTTGCAACAGAAGATGGAAAAGGTTTCATGTGTGACAAAAATTGGGATTAATTTGTTTTATCAGCCTAAGAAAAATAGGTTTTCCAGTTTTGCTTATAGCAAATTTCCCCCTTACATGTGTTAGTTTTGAAATTCTGCATGGGAAGTGTTTGTCTTTATTTCTTGAATTCTGTTAAGGTAAAAACTGTACATTTTAAAAACATCGGTAATTGACTTAATAAATAAATTTAATTAATAGAGAACAAAGATAGCTTTTTGTATTTGCTGTACAGGTTTTCCAAGGAACAGATGAACAACTAAGGGATAGATACCAGAACCACCAGAGAATAGTGAAGGAAAAGGAGAAGAGATTGTTGGACTATAAACGTGACTTGGATAGAGTCACTAAAGAATGCCAGAGGTTCAACAGTGAGAAATCGGAGCTGCTTGTTGAACGAGGTATTTTAGACTTCATCTATAATCTTGTATTTGTTTTCAATTACAACATATAGTACATCTTGTCTTAGAACTGAGAAAACCATGAAAGCTGGAAGCCCAGCATTCTCTGTGTCCCACGTGGGGAATGGGGATGAGTCAGAGGCTTTTGGGTAGTGTTCTTTCATATATTGTGTATTCTTTTTTTGATGGATTATGGGAACTTCAGCAAAGCTGTAGTAGTTGAGGCACAGAATATATGCTTACATAAAATAAGTTTGGGGGTTGTTTTTTTTATCAAAGTAATGTTTAAGAGGCTTGCTTTTAAGTTATTGATTTATTAAATTAATAAAAATTTAGTTACCTGAAATAACAGTCTCTAGCTACAGCTTGTTTTTACTCTGTAGCTTTTTGTTTTGTTTAAAAATACTTTCATTTCAAAGGCTTTAATAGTTGCAACTGACTTTGAATCCCAAATATATCTTCAGGTTTTGAACACTGATGTCACTCTCTCTCTGTGAAGGTCGTCTGCAGCTGCAGGCAGATCGTCACCAGGAGCACATCATGACGAGGGATTCCTTAATTCAGTCCTTGGCAGCACAGCTGGAATTGGATGGGTTTGAGCGAGCCCCTTTCAGTGAAAGGCACATTACCAGTTTTCACAGGTTGGTGAAGGAGAGACAGGAGAGAGACACAGAAGCTGCAAATCACTTGATGGTAAGAACTTTGTTGTTTTAGTAGTGCTGTTCGTATTGCCTGTCGGTGTTACCGGTCCATACGTGTCTTGAAGGTGCTGGGAGGGGGTGTTGAGGGGGGAACTGAAGCCATTTTTCTTCTAGAATTTTTGCTTGTGGGTTGCCTGAATCTTTCCATGGAAATTAGTTTTGGAACTAGGAGTGGTCAACAAGGCTGTTGGACAGGCAGTTTGTCAGATGGGTTTTTCTAGCAGCCCTCATGCAGGTGGATCACTGACAAGCTCAAAAGCCTGAGGAAGAATTACAGTGGGCAGCTGGTTTAAAAATAAGCAACTTTTTGTGGAAGTCATGTTAAAAATGGAGTTCCTCTCACAAAACAGTACTGGTATGATGCATCTGCATTTTCCTGTCAAAAACATTGCAGCAGAAAACTTTGGACAAGTTGTAATTTTCTCAGTATTTCAACGTCTTGTGTTACAGTGATGAGTATTTGCAAACCAGTGTGGAAAAGTGTTTTTAAATATTTCCTGTGAAAAAAATAATAAATATATTGTCACTGACTTCTTTCAGAGAGACTTTGCACGAAAAGAAGCAATGAAACAAAAACAGATAGATGAAATAAGAGACAAGAAAACTGGGCTAGAAAGAACCATTGACCTGAAGTCGGACATTCAAAATAAGAAACATGATGAGCTGAAGAAAGTGAAATGTGAATTGCAGCAGTTGGAGGGGTTTTCAGGCAGAATTAGTGAGCTGGATGAGGAGATTGGCAAGATGGTAAGTTAATGTGTAACTGAGAAAATTACAGAAGTTTGAAGTAAGAACTTTGGGCTTTATCATTAAAAAAATTGATAAAACAAAAAAAATTGATAACCCCCCCTTGATCTTTACTCTGTCAGCTGCAGTTTTACCTTTTACATGTATTCTTTACAAATCTTGTGTCATTCCTGCAGCAGCTGATGAGCTGAAGAGCTTTCTTGGGTTTCCTTTAGTTAGAATTACATTGATTTGTGTCATTATTTATGTTTTCTGGCCATTTATCTTTTGTACAGGAACATGACCTGGAGAAGGCTGAGAGGAACAGCAATGTAGAAACACTGGAACGGGAAGTACAGAGTCTGCAAAATGAGAAAATAAGCCTGGACAAAGCTCTCAGGAGGCTGGATCAAGAAATGGAGCAGTTGAATCTACACACCACAACAATTACCCAAGTGGAGATGCTGAAGAAAGACAAAGTAATTTTTAAATCAATATCTCATAAGAGAGGGACATAAAATTGATACAGTCCCTCCAAGATCTGTGTATTTTTCAGGTGTTTATCAACAATCAGATGTAAAACCCTCATAGAAGCCATTACCTTAATTAATGCATTGACTATTATAAACTTGAAGATATGAAAACTTTAATTTAAATTGCTTCCTTTCCCCAGGCAGAGAAAGAAGAGCAGATTAGAAAAGTAAAATCAAGACATTCTGAGGAACTAACATCCCTGTTGGGATACTTCCCAAATAAAAAGCAACTTGAAGACTGGCTTCATGGTAAAAATAAAAGGATTAATCAGACAAGGGATACACTTGCTAACCTTAAGTAGGTATTAATTGATTATGTCTCCATATGTATTTATGGTTTCAAACGTTGGAAAGTTTAATATGCTCAACATACTTTTAACCTTAATTCATTACTGTTTATTTACATATCTGCAAAATCAGAGAAAGCATCTTACAGTGCTCTTGTAATGTAGAGCTGATACAGTTTGTGGTAGTTATTAAAATCACAATGTTTGTAGTGTGTCAAGGAGTGATAACAATCTTTGCTTGATAGGTGCAATAATATCTCATAAGCAGCAGTAGATGATCCTGTTCTGTAAAGTTTTGTCAGGTTTTATTTGTTAGAAATGAGTTTCTCATCATAAGCATATAGAAAACTAAAGGGATTTCAGATGAAACACTTTGATCTATAGCATGGTCGATGCTATAGATTGGCTGAAAAATCATTAAAGAAGAAGTGGCAAAAGCTCTGGAATACCAATTGCAGATTAACTTCCCGTAGTTTTGGTTTTGCTTCAACAGTTTAAATCTTTGGTTTTGGGTAATAAAAGAGTTTCTTCACTGATGTTTCAGCAAGCAACTGGCATTGGTAGAAAATGACAAAACTTACGCCACTAATGAACTAAAGAAAAAGGAAGCACAGTTGTCCCAGCATGAAGCAAAACTTTTTGATGTTTGTGGAAGTCAAGATTTTGACAGTGATCTGAACAAACTTCAAGATGAAATTGAAAAAAGTTCCAAACAGCGAGGTAAATTCATGCACAGCTCTACTTTCTCTCCCTAAAGCACTGATTTAGCTCTGATTATGAACTGTTTATTCAACATAAGTCTTCTGTTTGTTTTTCTCCCAGCTGTGCTTGCTGGAGCCACTGCAGTCTATTCACAGTTCATTACCCAACTGACAGAGGAGACCCAGTCTTGTTGTCCAGTGTGCCAGCGAGTTTTTCAGACAGAGGCTGAGCTGCAAGATGTCATCAGTGACCTGCAGTCTAAGCTGCGCCTTGCCCCAGACAAACTGAAGTCAACAGAGACTGAGCTTAAAAGGAAAGAGAAAAAACGTGATGAAATGATGAGCCTTAAACCACTGAGGTAAAGTTCTAAGCAAACCATATTGTTGCAAGCTGTTTCCTTGCAAGTGCTTGTTTTCTGATTATTAAAACTATGCAGATGTCAAGGAGGGTTCATTTTAGGACTACTTAATTCATCTCATTGTTAATTTATCTAGTTAATTTATCTTGTTGAGATAAATATTTTGAGAGCATCTGAGAATATATTAGGGTAGAGCTTTCCTTCACAAGAGGGCACTCTTGTACAGTGGATTATACCTTCTCATGAGCAGTTGCTGTAATTAAGGTAAAAACCAAAAGAGATTTTGCTTGTTTTGTTTCATCTCACCTGTCTAAAATGAGGGATGTATTACCTTAGCTGGGTATGAAACATAAGCTTAGTTAAATGTGGGCAAGGTTAAGGGGTTACTATTTTGGTTAAACTTAATCTTCCACTATTAAATCATATCACAGATTTTGTGATCTTGAATGTCTTCAGTTTATGCTGCTGTTTTTGACAAAAGAAATTTTAGGGATTTATATTTTATTTAAGGCGAACTGTAGTTGAACTCCAAGATAAGGAAATTCCAGACCTGAGGAACAAGATCCAGAATGCAAACAGAGATTTAACAGACCTGAAGAGCAAGATAGAAGAACAGGAATCATTCCTGCAGACAGCTTTGTCTGAGGAGGGCAGTGCCAAAGCATGTTTACAGGATATAACACTGATGGAAAGGTACCAGGTATGCTTTGGGTTTTTTTTTTAATATATAAATTATAGTCACTTGCTAGATTTTAAATTTGTAGTTATTCAGTAATATGACATAACTTTAAGGTCTTTATTGTAAAATACTTTAAAAGACAGTTTAACACAGATGATCTTGGTACTAATAAAATTCACATCTTATATAATGATTTTTTCTTTTAAAGACCAGAGAGTACCTTGAGTTCTGATTCAGTTCTGTGCTAGTAACTGGAAAAAAATGCAGAACATGAGCAGGACCACAAGTACACCAAAGCGTTTCTCAGTCCTTATAGTCATTACAGTTCAGTGTATTCTCAGCATCTCCCATGTGCTTCCATTCACATGGCTCTGTGCCCTCTGCGTATATGGTAAAGGGAAAGAGAAATCCTACACTAACTGTTATGCTGGCATAGAAGACAGTTTTGAACAGTCTTCACGCCTTTATTACCAACACAAAGTCTTTGCTTGGCTGAGAATCTGCAGAGGAACAGTGAGAGGGAGAAGGTGGGGCCAGGCAAAGGACTGAGAGCTCCCAGGTGGGAGATGGCAGCAGCTCCCGAGGCTCCAGCAGTTCCACTGTCACAGGGACAAGCTGTTCATGTAACTGTCCTGAGGGGGGCTGGTGTGCCAAAAGCCCATCCATCCACAGAGACTGATTGCCTCCACAGGTAGGAATTCCAGTTTCTAGCAGCCTGTGGCTGACACAACCCACCTGCTAATGATGTGACATTGCTCCAGAAGAAGAGGGGAATTTGAAAGTGCCTCAAGTTCGGAGCTCATTCTTATGTGCCAGAGATTAAAAAATACATTGTTGAACACTACTACAATAGTAATAATATTTTTCCTTATACTTTCAGACTGATATTAGGGATGTTGAACGAAAAATTGCTCAGCAGGAGGCTAAACTGCCGGAGGTCGATTTGAGTAGGACTGTTCTACAAGTAAGCCAAGAAAAACAAGAGAAAAAACACTCGTGGGATACAGGTAGGCCTTACCAGACTGGTATTTAATTTTGATACTGGAAATAATGTTCCAAACTTGCTGCCATTAAAATTTTGGTTTACTTATTTTACATTCTGAAGTAACTGTATTCTCCTGGTTTGTTGTCACGAGTTCTTGGAGCCATACTAGCTTGATTTAGAGTTAAATTTTCATAAGGAAGACAATAATGGTTTTAAGAACAGATTGACCGTTTCACTCCGTCTTCATCTGCAGTTACTGGTAAAATTGAGTTAAAGCAGAAGCTCAAGCAGGAGCAGCAAAGTGAGATGCAGCAGCTGAAGAGCACAGTGAACGAGCTCAAAGCAGAGAGGCTGCAGATCGTGAGCAGCATGCAGCGCCGGCAGCAGCTGCAGGAGCAGACCGCAGAACTCACCGCTGAGGTCCAGTCCTTGGGCAGAGACATCAAGGCAAGAAACACTCATCATTATTTAACCCTTGGCTGTGTTGTCCTTGAAATAAAAAAGAATAATCTTGGTAAATTTAACATTGTCTCTAATCCTGCCAGTGAGATGCATTTTGAAGTGTTTGTCCTGTGCTGCTATTGTGTATCTTGGGCAATATCCAGAACTTTATTAATACGTTTGGGTTTTTTTTAATGCACCCAAAAAAGAAACAGAATGTGAAAATTAAAAAGGACTTTTTCCGACTGCTTTTCAGGAAGCAAAAGAACAGGTATTTCCTTTGGATGCAACTTTAGAAAAACTGCAGCAGGAGAAGGAGGATCTAGTGAATAAAAGGACTGCAAGTAATAAGGAAACACAAGAGAAGGTTTGTTTGCTCTTGGCATAGCTGGGACATAGGATTAGATACTGTTTTTCAGGCATGTGTGAAAACTGTGGTAATGAGTTTGTTGGGCAGTAACTTCAGCAAATGCTTTAGATTGGTGGAGCTTTTAGGGAAGAAAAGGAACATAAGTCAGTCAGGACATGAACTCAATTGTAATTAACCTTTGGCAGTCTTGACAAACAGTTTCTTGGGAAATTTGGCAATATTTGCTGGCCAATTGAAAAGCCCTTCCTGATGGACCTAAGAGGAACAGCAAGGATGGCCATCACCTGTCCTTGCCAAGAGACACACTTGCTTTTCCCAGGTGAAGGGGCTCTCTTGTGCAAGCACGAGTCATTCACCATTTCTTCTGAGAGACATTTTTATGGTTATAAGGAGCATCTGGATTTCAAAAGCTGAAGGCTTTATTAGCAAATAAAAGAGAGTTACGATAAGCGATTGTACTTTGGCAAGTGTTATCCAGTGTCTCATCTTTGATGCAGGCATATCTGTTCTTGGACTTAAGACCACATTTCATTTGAGATCTTTTCCCTGCAGATAAATGGCATAAATGAGAAAGTTAAAGATATTAGCAAGTACATGAAAGAAATTGAAAATTATATTCAACAAGGAAAAGAAGACTATAAAAAGGTAATCTAAAAACCAGACAATAAAAAGTTTGCATGGGGAGTACTTCTGTGCTTAAATCATATACCATTTTATTTCTTTAGCAAAAGGAGTCTGAACTTGCTGAAGTAAATTCTCATTTGGCTGCCTGTGAGAAACAGAAGGAAAAGATAAGTAAAGAGATGGAAATGACTCGACAAGATATCGACACTCAAAAGGTGGATGTATTGCTTAAAGTAGACTTTTTGTGGTTGAAATAATTCCTGGTTTTGATTTAAATCTGCCTAGGTCTGTAGTGGTGCAAAATTTGTTTCCTTCTAATTTATTTAATCAGCTGTTAGTCAAAAGAGCTGCTATACATGCATTAGGCTGAAAAAAAATCTTGAGATTTGTATATGCAAATTCAAAAAACATTTAACTGTCATCTTATGGTATTTCCAAAAGAGTTAAGTCTGTTGGGATAGTAGCCAGCATTTTCAGGAGTATCTTCGTGTGGAGAGAACGTGCCTTTTAAAGTGAAATACCAAAAGTTGCCAGTTGCTCCAAACTTTATCATTTACTTTAAATTCCTGTGTATATATTTCAAATACTGCTTACGTTCTTCATAGGAAATATGTCTTACCCATTCTACCCCTCCACTTACTGTCTAACTTGTAGAGGTGTGATAGGGGGCTTGGTTAAATCTCATCCTAAACTACTTACCCCCTTTGAAACACTGATTAATATTCAAACACAGAATCACTTGTGTTCACCTGTAAAGAAAGTATTGAAAGATGAAATAATACTGGTGATTTCCATTGTGCTCCATTTCTAGCACAAGATAAGTGCTGACTGTGATAATTTTCGTTGCTGTCAATTATTTTATGCTTTAGAGTTGTGCAGAACTCATACCTTGTAGCTGAGAACCAATATACTGAAGCATTGTGCACCTCCTTGCTTTCTGGGGGGGCAGGTGCAGGAGAGGTGGCTGGAGGATAATCTTACTTTGAGGAACCGGAACGAGGAGCTAAAAAAAGTTGAAGACAAGATAAAACAACTTATGAAGGAGATGGGAGAAATGAAAGTCCCTCAAATGAAAAAGTAAGTACCTTCTGCATGCTTTGTGGAAGAACTCAGGCAATATCTGAATGTTGTGTTCACTGTGTTTTAGTGTGTCCTGGTCCTCTTTACTCCCCACTTCCTTCACACCTGTGTTTGCTTCACATCTCCATGACAACAGAAATGACTCAGTGAAATTAAATAGTGCTTCTGGCTAGAAACAGAAATATGTGCTCAGACCTGTTCCAAGCTAACCCTTTTTCATGATGTTCACTGCTAAATCCACATTTAAATGATTCATACTTCTGGAGAAGAATATTTAGTTTTCAGTCTGCTCACTTGGTCCCAGGAGCAAATTCTATGTTTATTTCGGTAGTTTAATAATAATTGCTCAGATAATAAACACTTTTGAAAAGTAATTATCCCTCTGCCGGTTCTTGCATGTGAAATATTTATTTAGCTTACTGGAGCTTACCTAATAATTTTCCTATGTTGCTCAGTATCCTAGTTAAATTCCACCTATGAAATGAATTATTTTTTATAATTCTATTAATAGCACTTTAACATTTGAACTTGACAACTTGCTTCCCCCACTCAGAATAGTGATTTGAATATGTTCTTAACAAACTTTAAATGTTTTTATTTCAATAATGTCTTTGTTTCAGTGGCATTAGTACTGTAATTTTAACTGTTACAGACTTTGAAGATACAATATAATGAGCTACTGTCTAGCATGAATGAGAACCCTGATTAAAAAATTGTGTAACACTAAATACAAAAGACTTGTGTATCAATTGTGGTTTCACAGTGAACAAAAGCATTTAGAGGAGAAAATAGAATCTCTGAAAAGGAACCATCATGTTGCCCTTGGCCGCCAGCGGGGGTTTGAGGAGGAGATTGTTCGGTTTAGAAAGGAGCTTCGAGAGCCACAGTTCAAAGATGCAGAGGACAAATACAGGGACATGATGATTGTTATGAGAACAACAGAGCTGGTGAACAAAGATCTGGACCTTTATTACAAGGCTTTTGATAAGTAAGTATTGTCACGTGAGGGTCATTCTGAAATGTTTTCATTTTTATCAGTAACCTTGATGCAAAAGCAGCTTTCAATTTCCAGCTTCCAGGATAACCTGGAAATAGTAAATGGATATAATTCTTTGAGATATATAACAACTTGTCTTTATAAATTTTGCCATTTAAATATTAAGATAACAAGGTACAACTTTTTAAGTAAATTAATACAACTACACTAGAAACTGCACAGGATTGGTACGATGTAGGATATCTGTAAGTTAATGTCTGTAATGTACAAATAGTAAATACGTTGATGATAATAATTGGATTTTAATACAGTCATAGGTAAGTCTGATGATCGTTACAATTCCATTCCCAGTTCTCTGTAGGACTTGTTTGTATGGTTGTACATGTTAGGGCTCATCTTTGCAGTGCAGCAGTTGGAGAGAGATAAGGAAAGTTGAAATCCGTGTTTAAATCCTTGATTATTAACCTGGGCCTTTCTACTTTCATTTCTATAGCAGTGTCTTTTAGCATCTTCTGGTCATATCTTCACATCAATAAGATATGCCAGGTAGATTTTTTGTTTCCCATGATCATCTTCTGAGGTAAACTGTTGTGTTTTAATAAAGACTATTACAATATAGAGGTGCTTTTTCCCCTTTTCCAGTGTGGGTGGTTTTGTGCTTATATCAAAGAAGGCAAGATCATAAGAAACACGTCTGGCATTTGATGGAAAGTGTAGCAAACTCTGTGATTGTTTCTGTTTCCTCTGGAAGCTTATTTGCTAGTCTTGGACTGACTGGCCAAAAAGGGCATCTCCAAATTTGTAACCGTGTACAAAGTAAAAAATGTGGCTCCCTAAAACCCCCTGTTTGTTCAGTTATAATGGTGAAGTAGCATAATATGTATAATTCTTCCCTTTCAGCTGTAATGGAAATGCACTCCAAGAATTTCCTTTTTAGAATTAGACTCTTTTTGTATGCTATCAAATCATCTATTGTTTCTATTTAAGGCTGAACAGGAAAACAGTCTTGTAATTTCAAGAAAAATAGATAAGCATCACTTATGGGTAATCATCTGAAAAATCGGTGAGCTGAAATGCCTCCAGTGGCCAGAGCTGAGGATGGGGCTGGGAAAGCCAGCACTGTGGGTGTTCTGTGCTATCAGCTGATCTTTATTGACTCAATATTTAGAGGTTGTGATAAATATTGATGAGGAGTGCATTCTTGGGGTTCATTTAGCAAATTGTTGAAAACGCTTCCTTTTTAACTTAACAAATTCCTATTAGACTTGATACCTCAGTATTTCCCAGAACAGGTGGAAGAGCAGAAGTGGGAAAAGTATATGTAAAAGTGCATTTCAGAAGGACTATTTTATTTCTGCCATGTTTTTTGTGCTATGTTCACTTGCCATAAAGTGAGCGAGCATTTTTTTAATTACAGAGTAGTTTTTTTAAAAAAAACAAGTCAGAAATGCAGTGTCCTGTCTTTTCCTGAATGCTTTGTAGGATTTCATCTGTTAATGAACTAAAATCATGCTGATATATTCACCAGGGAGATTAAATTCAAAATTATTAATGACATTCTGTGTTACTCTTGCTGCTGAAGAGAAAGGCAGTTCTAGTCATAATGCCTGTTTGGGAAATTATAAAATTACATTCTTGATAAAAATTCTCTGCTCTGGGGAGACTTCAGGTGGTCCTTTCCTATTGCTGTTGGCATTGTTGGGGGACTGTGCTGAAGAGTAACACTATCATTCTGGAAGGCTTACCTTCAGATTCATCTTCTTGGTGTCCATCTGAAAATACACCTCGCACATAAATTATAATTCTTGTAAAAAGGTAAAGTCTCTCTCCATGCAACGAGTGGAAATAACTTTGTCTGCATTACTTTCCTACTTCTTGAGACTGAGGTGTTTCTGACAGTAGAATTATTTACACAATGTGTAGATCTTTCTGCATTCAAAATGAACTAGTATTTACTCAATTTTTAGTAAAAGTGTTTATCCAAAGCAGTCCATGGTTTCATCTCTAACATTTTGTGGGTTTTGTTGCTGTTCTTTAGAGCAATAATGACATTCCATAGCATGAAGATGGAAGAAATCAACAAAATAATTCGTGACCTTTGGCGAAGCATTTACAGAGGACAAGGTTTGTAATATTTTTTATTAGTTTATCCCCTGTGTATCCATTTGATACTGAGCACTGCATATGGAACAGTGTTCACAAGATGAAAAATCTGGGATCTGAAAATAGCTGGGTTTATGGTAGAGGCTACATGTGTTCTTCACCACTGTAATTTGTTTATTACACATTATATAGTAAGTTGCAGGATAAATAGAATTAATTTTCCCTTTTCTATGTTTTCCAAAGGTAAGGTTTCCTTGAGGCAGAGGAAATGCAGGAGTTCATTCTTTCCATTTTGGAAAAATTAATTTCAAAGATGTATCTATTAGTGGGAGTTCTGAAGTGAATTTTTGTTGTTCCTGGATATTACACCTCATTTCCCGTTAATCCTGTGTTATTTTGAAAGATAACTGATACTGTAAAAACTGTCTCCTTCCCATTTTCAGATATTGAATATATAGAAATTCGGTCTGATGCCGACGAGAACGTCTCGGCCGCTGATAAGAGAAGAAACTACAATTACAGGGTGGTGATGGTGAAGGGAGATACGGCCCTGGATATGCGAGGGAGATGCAGTGCTGGGCAGAAGGTGATGGCTGGCTGTGTTCAGTACCCAGGGGTTCTGAGAGCACACCCAGGGCATGCAGAGCAGTCCCGTGTTCAGAAGTGACCAAAGCCCAGGCGGCTCCAGCTCCCTCCACTGCCTGGGTTATGTCACTGTGTTACTCTGCAGGATATGATTCTGAACATCTGAACCCTACGGGGTTTCAGTTGGGCACCAGACTGGTTCCCTGCAGGGGTGAAGGCTTTGACTTCCCTCTCTCCTCAAGTTCAGCTCCTCCAATCTGAGGTTACCACAGCTTTAGGTTTCCCAGGTTTTTTATCTTCCTGAGCCTTTGGTCTTCTTTTTGCATCTACCTCTTGACAGGACCTCTTTCCCTCCACATTTTGTTTCTCTCCTACTGCTGACTGTAACCTTTCAGTTCGTGTCACCAAGTTCACACCAAGCCATCCTTCCAGGTATTGCCTTTCCTTCTGAGCTGTCAGCTCACAGCTCTGCTCTGCCCATCCCTCTGTCTCGGTGCTTTAGTACCACACTGGCCCAGTGGCCTGATGTCAGCAGCCATGCAGTCCTGTGGTCAGTTCATCACAGCCACACCCACAGGCGCTGGGGCTGCAGGGTCGTTTGACCTGCCTGTTACGCTCTGCTGTCTCCCCGAGCAGTTTAGGATGTTGCGTTGCCGTCCCATGTAAACGAGAGTGAAACTTGAACACGTTTCTGAGCCAATATTCTGAGAATTCTTTGATCATGAACTGTGGTGCCAGCAGTTGTGATAGTTGGAAAATATTTTTGGCTGCACAGTTTCCATCTAGTGATCTATAATTTGCACTAGTTCAGAAGATCTTATAGGTATGATTAGGCATGTTGATGCAAAACTAACATGTAAGATGGCAAACCCTACTGTCTTCAGTTTTAGTAAGTATCAGGAGTTCAGTAACTCAAACTTAGTGATGCAGACAAATTTCCACCCTCCCTATGCAGTAGGATGGGCTTGCACAGAGAGTGGAGGTAATGCAGGTGGCAGTGTCATAGGTTCCTTTCCTCAGATTAGAATCCTTACTTCCAAGAGCTCCTGAATTTTGAGTACTTGACTTCTTTGCAGAGTCCATCTTTCAATTCAAACTTGGAAGCTTTAATGTAGTTTTTCAGTAATTAATCAGCTATTGTCATTTTGTGAACTATCAGCACATTGTTCTGTAAGCTGCAGTCGCAGATCATAATGGAATTAAAAGGAGTTCCTTACATGTAGAACCTCTTGAAACATTTTGAGGAGTGAGATTTTTGTGCTGGTTTTTATTTCTTTCCATTAGGTGCTTGCTTCTCTTATTATTCGTCTTGCTCTGGCAGAAACATTCTGTCTCAACTGTGGCATCCTGGCACTGGACGAGCCTACGACCAACCTCGACCGAGAAAACATAGAGTCTCTGGCACATGCCCTCGTGGAGTAAGTGAGCTCTGCTTGTGACACTTTAACATGGCACATCTTGGCATCTGCAAATACACATGCAGAGCAGTAGCCTTAAATTCCCTCTATCTGGAAAAGAAAAGATATTTCTTAAATAATTTGAGGGGACTTTTTAATGTGGGTAGATAGAGTGGCTCATCAGCATTAGGTTGGTTGATGGTTCATGTCATTCGTTATGGACAGCTGAATTTTTGTGCTCTGTGTTTCCGAGTTCTCTGAGAGGAGCACATGATTTAGATAAATACACACTGGGCAATATCTCTTTGCAGGATAATAAAAAGCCGCTCCCAACAGCGTAACTTTCAGCTCCTGGTGATAACTCACGATGAGGATTTTGTTGAACTTCTGGGCCGTTCTAAATACGTGGAAACGTTCTACAGGATCAGGAAGACCTCTGGCCAGTGCTCTGAGATCATGAAATGCAGTGTCACCTCCCTGGGCTCGCATGTTCATTAGATTGTTCAGTGACTACACATTACACACAGCCTGACTTGATAGATCCTACACTGCCTGCCTCGGCACAGCTCAGGTGAAGGTGTCTGAAAATACAGGTCCTTTGCATTGTATTCTGTTGAAGATTTGTCACTATTTTAGCCAGACTCTAAAACTGTAAGACTTTTAAACTGTATCGCTTTCTACATCTTTCTGTGCCTGGGCTTAGGAATTGCCATGATATGAAATAATTCAAATGAATACCAGGCAGTTTAATTTAGGTGTATTCTATGCTTTAAAAGGGAAAATAAAGCTGTGAGTTCTTTGTGTATGTCTTGTTTGGGAGATCCACTGCAGATTCTCTGCAATGCCCTTCAACTAAGGATTATTTCCACCTCAGTCTTCTGAAAGCCACCAGGTCAGCGTGGCCCCAGCCATGGGAAACCACTCAAAGATAAGTGAATGAACGGGACTTCTAGCAATTACGTTTTCACCAATTCCCCAAAAAAAGCAATGAACACACAGCTGGGAAGTGGGGAGAGTAGGCAAAGGAAAATGCTACTAACAGGCATCACGTTGCAGTTTTAAACAAGAGGCTTCACTGACTCTAGTACTACTTCCTGAAGGGAAATTTTCTTAAAGATACAATCAACACACACAAAAAAAACCCCCAACTTTGAAATTTCAAGTTTTCCTGTGCAACCTGTTTATTCTAGCATGACATGTACACCCCAGCTCTGCATTGTCTTGAGAAGCAACTCCCCAACCTCTGTGTATTCCGTACTGCTCTTTCCCCCGAGCTAAAACCGTGACTGGCAGTTTCTCTGTGAAGTACTTTGGGCACATTTTTGCCTAAACCAGCCTTCCAGCTGCAAAGTTTGTCCTCACACACACATTAAACATTTGCCAAATCTTGGAAAACCAACCTCTTGGTGGGAAACCAACCTCTCCTATATCAAATCCAGTACAATGATAAAAACCAATCCCATTAATGATTTGAATAGTGGAGGTAGCTAACAGCAAGGAAAAGAGACTCCACCAGCCCCATGGTTTTCACATGGACTGGAAAACAACAACAAAAGTGCTTATGTGAATCAAGTGTAGGAGAAACTTGAACCACTTCTCCTGATCTGCTCGTGGGACAGAGGGCCTGGCTGGCTGCACCTCCCCAGTGCCTGCGGGCAGCCTGGCTGTGCTGAGGGGCCTCAGCCCCCCAGGGCAGCCCTGCCCTGGCACACGGGGGGTGAGGGCAGCAAGAGGAGGAGGGGATCTCAGCAGAGGCGTTGTTGCCCCTACAAGGGGGCACACAAAGTGCAGAACCAAGCAGAGACATCTTAAGGCAAACAAGGCACAGATTTACTGTGGTGACTCACTGGGCAGGTGATTAAGTGGTGAAGAAAGTGACTGTCCACTTACCATGCTGGTTGGAGCGGGGTTGGGTTTCCAGCAGAGATCCCAGCAGGGGATGCTCTGCACAGCAATCCGTGCACACAACTCCACAGGAACAGGCACACACCCAGAGACACTGTGATTGAGCCAAAAATAACAACTGCAAAAATAGCAATAGTGAGTGGAATTGCCATTGGATCAGGAGTCGAGGATCAGGCAGTTGCCTGGCAAGGTGTCTGCAAAGCAGGCAGGCACCCAGCACCTCTGAGAGCACCAAACGCTTCCCATGCCCCTAATCTTGCCCTGGAAGGGCTGGTTGGGTGCAAATCCCTTCTGAAGGATTTGGATCTGGCTGCAGCCTCAGCCCTGGAAATGCTTTTGGAGCTGGGATCTGCAGGAGATGGAGGGCTCTGGCATCCACTGCTCGTGCAAGAGACCTTCCTCCCCTCTGTGCTCCAGCATCCATTGCTTCAGTGCCATGGCTTATTTTCAGTTTATCTGCCAACAGCTTTCACTGGGAAATAAACCAGAGGCCTCCAAGACATCCCTGTCTGAACACCTTGTTTCTAAGTGGAATTTCGAATTAACAATAGAAATCTTTGATTTTCTGATGCTTTCTTCGGTGTTACCTCTGCAGTACAGCTCTGCTTGCAGGCTGCTGCAACACCTGTCCCAGAGTCTTGGAGTTAAGAACTTCCAAGAAGACTTTTTAGTCAAAGGAGAATTTTTAACTTCTTAAATTTTTTTTTTAAGTGGTTTTAAACCAAAACTGCTCTCTGATCTCCCTGAAGCAAAAAACCGACTTACAGAACATGTAACTCACTTCTCCCCACAGTTTCCTCCTACATGGCATGTTTTAGGCCGAAAGCTTTTGCATGCCCTAAAAATTACATTAGGAAGCCCAAACAGATATGATTATCTACAAATAAACACCACAAACCAAACCAATAAATATAGATGATGCTTCCAAAAGCGTAATCATTTGCTGTCTCCCTGAAACTTTGCATTTAAATGTCACACAAGTATCATCTCATCTATTTCAGTATGACGGGGTTTGCTGCCCCCTGGGCGAGCTGCCAGGAGCCAGCGCTCTCTGCACCCGCTGCACCATCCCCCCCTTGGGAAATGGGATGCAATTTGCAAATTCTCCTTCACCCAGCTCCGTCCTACCTGTGTCATTTGATTTCTGCAGGAAAAGTGAATTCTGGAGTGTGCCTTTGCCTCCAGCTGCAGCGGCTGAAGGAGGCGGGATGGCTCCAGCACAGGGGAGCATCCCCTGTTTGTAAACCCAGCCACTGATGCAAGAGATACTGCATGTGCTGATGCTACACATTACACCCTGACCCACATTTGGGCTTTTTTTCATGTTGTAAGATGTCTTATTTAATGTCTCTGCCACCTTCTGAAAGTAAGGAACAGCACACGTGGCCTGGAAAACACGTGGTGGCTTCTCCATGGGCATTTGGTAAAAGGGGCAGCTGGAACAGAGTTGGAAGTGAGAAAATGGTTAGAAGGGTCATCTAAAATCAGGCACTCAAGAACAACCCGAAGTTGTTCTTCACCTCGAATTGAGGTGTTTTTCACACTTCAATTAAAGCATCCACTGAACCTCTTGATTCTGACATCGTTTCTTAATGTCGCGATCCCGTCCTGTCCCTCCACAAACCCGCCTGCCCCAGGGATGAATTTGGCTGCCAAAGCAGGTGGGGAGGCGACTCAGTTTCCTCCCTTTGCTCAAACTGCCAGGGAGGGGCAGCTGAGCACGAGGAGACTGTGAGGAAGGAAAGGCACCAGGAGAAGCAGATGCCTTTCCTGCCAGCAGTGCCAGGTCCTCTCCCCTCCTGAGCCAGGGGTGGCCAAAGCATCCAGGTGGGAACTGCCACGGAGATGGGCCAGCACCCAGACGAAGATACTGCCTGTTTAACTGGGGAGGCACAAATTCAGCCCATCCTGTTTCCTACAGGGCCAGGGAAGAGAAGGGGAGGCTGCCAGAGAGAGCTGTAGCCCCTTAAATCTGCCAGCAATTGGTCATACCTGTTTCTTTCCACTGATGTCCATCAATTCCATCCATGTCCACCAAGGCCATCCCACGCTGGTGGTGGTCATGGCTCCAGCCAATCCCACTGCTCTCCATTTGGGTGTGATGGTTGTGGCATCCAACCCTGGCTTGGCTGTTGGGGGAAAAAACCCAGAAAAACCCTGCTGCAGCAGTTGGGCTCAGGGCACAGTGGCTTTGGGACAGGCAGACACACACACACTGTGCTGAGCTGCCCCAGACACACACCAGCCCCTCCACCCCCCTCCTGATGCCATGGCAATCCTGCAGGCTCCTGCCTGGCTCTCACCCAGCCTTTTGAATTCAGTGACTGGGAACCATCACCATCTTGTTTTTTCCAGGTTAATACAAGCCATGAATGGTGAGTGGTACAGTCCTGTCACTGTAACTTAGGTCAGTGGTCATCCCACACAGGAAGAGTGCAGAAAAATAGGAAAGGTTTGTTTGAAATGTGAAGTTCAGGCTTCCTCAGGCTCTGTGACACATTGACTTTACTGAAAATTTGGAAAAAAAATGTTAATTTATAAAATGTAGAAACATTTAAGTTCAAATTCAACAATTTACACTATTTATAAGCCCCTAAGCAGGTACCAGGTGAAGTCAGGCTCCCCTGCATGGGTTGGCAGGACCATGGGGAGCTGCTGACAGCAGAGCCACGAGGTGCTGCTTCACCTGTGTGTGCAGGGACACACGGCAAAAGGACAACTGGACAATTACAGGTTTGTGTTTCTGCCCAAGAATGTGGTGGTTTGAATCCCTGAGCTACTTTTGGCTTTCTGATGTCCCCTGGGATGGCATGGGGTGGTGTGGGACCCCGAGCTGGGCACTGCAGGAGCTGTCCTCACACCATAGATTTTGTGCTACAGAGCCGAGGAAGTCCTGGTTAAAACCAAACACCCACATGCCAGAAAACCCCCCCAGCTACTTCTTCCTTTACATGCAAGAGCTTTTTTTTTTTTGTCTTTGCAGATGTTTAACATCTTGATAAAAGTTTTGAGGTTTTCTTTTCTTTCCAATCTTTGGCTGTGTGAGCTTGCTGGGGCTGCTGCCCTGGTGGTCAAAGGACATGAATTGTTCCGACAAACAGTTCATCTCTTCCTCTCCAAGAGCAGCCATGTGCCAGCCCTGGGAAGAAGGGGCCTTGCAGGAGGAGAGATCCAGGTACTTGCTGTCATATCAGCTCCCTTGAGACACCAACAGCCAGGGCAGGAGCCTGGCAGGCATCCAGCCATGCACATCCCAGAGCCAGCTCAGCATAACACTTTGTCTTGGTCATCGTGGAGACCAGGAAAGCACCCCTGGGTATTTCTCTGCACAGAAGATCATGCCTTGACTTTACTCAAAGCTTGCAGTGTGCCTGGTTCCATCCTGCACATGTTCATGGTTTCCCACAAGCAGCACAGTACAAACATGCTCGATAGTAAATAGATCCTCAGACATCAAAGAGAAATTCTTGACTTCTCATCCCAGTATCTCCGCATCCATCAGTGACGTGATAAAAATCTGCATGTAGCTGAATAACAGATAACATTATTCAACGGACAGAAAAGTGTCCCATCATTACGTAATGTCCTTCTCCGGGGTGTCACTTTCCACTACCAGCAGCACAGGAAGACACCTATATTTGGCAGTCAATGGAGACACGGGTCCTTCTGCACGCTATAAAAATGGGTCTGTGCCGAGCAGAAGGCAGAGGCCGTGGCCAGGCAGCCCAGGCAGCACTCGGACAGCGGAGACAGGATGCTCCCCTCGCTGAAGGCACTTGTCGCTCTCCTGTCCCTGCTCCAGCTCATCTCTTCCACCTCTGTGACTCACCTGCACAAGCAGATGCTGCTGGAGATCACCCGCCAAGTCCGACACCTCAACTCAGGAGTGCAGGTAAATGTGCTGCCCCTGCTGGCCTGGCTTTGCTCACCGACCAGGGCAGCTCCCTGACCATGGCGATGATGGCCCTCCCCGGCCCGCCGTGTCCAAGGCCAGGCACCGGCACTGCCACCTGCCTGGGCCTGCAGGAGCCCTTCCCGTTCCCTCAGTCCACTCCATCCCACCTCCAGCCTGGGGCCCCCTGGGCCATCTGAGCCGAGACTTTGGGTGATCAGCGCTTGACTTGGTGGCACAAGCAGCTGCTGGGGGCAGGTCAGGTGAAGTTTTCCACCTGACATTTGGCTCATTGCAGGAAAAAACATTGAGAAACAAGAAAACTGCTGTGGCAGGGTGACCAAGGCAGCCTGGGACGAGGGCATGGTGGCCTGGGGCAGTGTGAGCTGCCAGGAATTCCCTGCTCTGCTCCCACTGAGCACCCAGGGACCATCCTGGTCCTTCCCAAACAGCTGCTTGCAAGTGCTGTGCAAATGCAGGTCCTGTGCCCAGGAGCCTGTTTGGAAACAATCTGCTGGAAATGGATCTCAGTGGTGGCACCACCAAGGGTCTGGAGAGGGATGGAGACACGGTGCCCTTCCTGGTGGAGGGCACAGCTGGTGACTCCTCGGGGATGGTCTTACAATGATGGTCTGGTAATGATGATTCTCTTGTGTCACCTCTCCAGGTCCCCTGCAATGACACCCGAGTGGCACAGGTCCCCTTCACCGACAGACAGGTGAGATGGAGAGATAGGCAGCAAATGCAGTTGTGATAAACCCGGACACAGCCGTGCCCTCCTCCCCCCGGGGCACAGCCCCTGCAGCTGGGGCAGCTCCGTTAGTCACCCAAGAGCCGCTCACTGGGGCGAGGCTGCCCCTCCGTCCCACACCTCTGCCCCAGCCTGGGGCACAGCCCCGGGCCCGGGTCACCGTTGCCCTCCGTGTCCCGCAGCTGTCGGAGGAGGAGCTGCTGTGCCAGGCTGCCAAGGCGCTCACCAAGGTCACCCGCTGCAAGGACTACGAGCCGCTGGTCACCAACCTGCGGAGGCTGCAGGGCAGGGCGGTAAGGAGGGGCTGCAGCACCCGGGGCCTGCTCGGGGGGTCCCCCGGGGCTGATCACACCCGCACTGCCTCTCTCAGCTGGGGCCAGAGCGGGCACTGCAGGATAATCTGCCTCCATGGGAAGAGGGTGACAGTCCCCACCAGCCCCGGCCACCCAGAGCAGTGGCCGTGGGGGTCACACAAGTGGCCGAGGGGTCACACAGCGGGGCCCGTGTTCTGAGCAAAGCACAAACTCCCAAACTCCAGGGCAGTGTCCTCACTGCTCTGAGTTATTTATGTGGCAATGGAGGCAAACAAACCACCTGTCTGGGCTGGAAGGGCAGCTACCCACCGTCCCTGCTGCTAAATCCTGCTGCCAACTCTAATGTATTTACACTTTTCCTTCCCCAGACCTGCCTCTTGAGCAATGAAACCGAGATCTACCTGCGCCACTTCTTGCCAGCGCTGGGGAACTTCACGCAGGGGATGTACCGGCGTCCCAGAGCATCGGCTGCGCTGTGACACGGCGCCGCGGCCACCCCAGGGATGTCCCTGCTGGCAGATCGAAAATAGGGTTTGCAGAGTGGGTTTTTATTTTGCTCCTCGTTGCATGCACTTCCTCAGCCCTGCCCCAGCCCTCCTGAACCCAACCCAACCCAACCCGCACAGCACGTCCCGGAGGGCCCGCCGGGTACCCGGGGCTGCCGCGGGAAACGTCCCTGCCCGGCACGCACCCGACTGTCCCGCACTTTCCACCCGAGTGCCCTGCGTTCGGTGTCCCACACCTCAGCGGGGGAGGTCTCGTTTGAGAGGCTGCCCTTTGCCCTCCCTTGCAGCCCCGCGCTCTTCCAGCTGGGATGCGACCCTCCCTCCCCGGGAGGGATGTGATCACCTGCGGGGGATGCGGGAGGGTTTGCCCAGCCCGCAGGAGCTCCTGGAGAGCATCCTGGAGAGGCTGCAGGGAGCCCCAGCTCTTAACTCATTCATCTTCTCCTGCAGCACCTACCAAAACCAAAACCAGATTAGCTGCTTCCTGTTCCCCTTAATGAAGAGAGGTTTCTTCACAATCATCTTCTCTTCCTAAAAAGATCAAAATCTAGTCTGAAATGATGCATTTTTCGCTAACGTGTTGCTGCAGCAGCTGAGGGGGGATGACTCCTGGGAGCAAAGCCGGGGAAGTGCAGCTTTGGAGAGCAAAAGCTGGGGGGAAACGGGGTGGGGGGTGCTGGAACTGTTACTGCAACTTCAGTGTCTCTTCTATTCTCAGTGGCTTTTAAGTTATTAATAGTGAAGACAGGAGAGTCTGTAGCAGAACTTTGGATCTCATGGGTGCTCATCAGCATCATATTTCTGGATTTTATTTATTATTATATGTTATTTAAATAACTTATTTTTATAGTGTGTAATCTAAAGATTCAAGACCAAAAAGTGCTGTCTGTTGAAAGCTTTTCTTTGCTTGGAACCCAAAATAAAAAGGAAAAGCCAGTATTCAGGCTTTCAGGTAATTTATAGTTCTGTGGAATACAGTCATATTTAAAATAGTTCTACCTCATTTTAGGGAACAGCAACAAATGAATGTGTTGATTCATAATTTATTGTTCTTCCCTCTATTTAAAACAGTTGTATTATGAGAGTTAATATATTCAAGTTACCATGTATTAGAATGTCTTCATTTTATTATTTTTTTGGTATCAACTATGGACTGGTGTTCTTAAAGTGTCTCAGGGCTTAAGCAATAAATGACTGAAAAAGGAGTCTTGGTGCCCGTGGTTTGTGCTGATTCCCTCTTACCTTCAGCAGTAAATGAGCACTGGGAGGTGCTGCCTCCTTGGTCAGTGGCACAGGGGGTGGGGTGGGGAATGCTGCCTTTTTGGGGCAAAATACAGCAAATTTCCCCAGTCTGCCTCTGAGAGAAAGGCTTCAAGAAAGCCAAAGGCACCAAAGAACCCACCTGACTTGTGGCTCAGGAAATCCAGAGGGAAGGGAAGGACTGGAGAAGGAAGGATGGGAACCCTTGTTTGGGAAGAAGGCCGTGCTGGAGGGGTGTGTTGGGGGCAGGCTGTGATCTGGGTGCACTGGGGGCTGGAAAAGGAGCCAGTGGGTGCAAAGTGGAGCTGCAAGCAGGGAAAGGTTTGTCTGATGGGCCGGGAAATGGATGGGGCCCTGGGGCCAGCAGCACAGGAACACATGTAGGAAATAAATCCACAAAAGAACTGCTGGGAATTGTTACAAATGTAGGAAATCGCTCTAGATGTGTGTGATGGGGGCTCAACAGCATCCTTGGGATTTGCTCTGGGTAACTCCCAGCACTGTGGGCACCAGGCATGGCAGCAGGAATGCCTGAGCAGAGCAGAACATCCCTGCTGCCATCAGCCACCAGTCCCCCGTGACAGCAGGGCAAACCCTCCAGGCCAACGAGGGCAAAGCTGAGCCCGTGGCTGTGGCTTTTGCTGGAGCCTGGACTCAGTGGCCACGGGGATC
>JAYRBT010000028.1:6975816-7030584 GCA_036023395.1 Myiotriccus ornatus | reverse complement strand
CCCCTCGTGCCCATCACGGCACCTGGTTACACCTGCAGGCCCTCCTGAGCCCCTTACCTGGGGACAGCTCTCCAGTTAGCACAAGTTTTAATAGCAGAGCCTCTTTCTGCTCTGAAAACTGCTGCCTAAGCCCAGCTCCTGGCCCCAGAGTTCCTGTTTTCACAGAAAGCCCACGGGCTCACCTGGTGCTGTGCTGGTGGGTGGGATCCGAGGGGTGCAGAAGCCTTCCCTGGGGGGCTGGGGCTGAGCAGCCCTGGGGGGGTCCCCACACTCCTCCTGCCACAGGGACCGGCCCTGGGAGCGAGGAGAGGTGCCCGAAATGCGGCACAGCCCCACGTTCCCGGAGCTGTCGCTGCCCACAGGGCCCGGCCGGTCGCTGGTTTGAAGCTGCTGTTGGGGTGAGGGCTGAGCAGATGGAGCAGGCAGAGCTCTGAGGGACCTGCCCTTGAGGGGGCACTGGGAACACCCCAGGGAAGAAACTCAAGTATTTTTCTTATTGCCACCAGCATTTCACTTTTTAGCTCCTCATCTTCCACGTGTCTCTGCTACAGGACTTCCCAAAGCCCCTAACGAAGGCAACCTCTTCCCTCCCAGGGAACTCCCAGGGAGCAGCTCCCCGAGCTCAGGATCCCACATCCACACCTGCAGCAGGAGCAGGATGCTCCAGCACAGTGGTCACTGCTGTGCCACGGCCTCTGTCAGGGGCTGATGGCCCTCTCAGCAGGACAGGGACGGGAAGCTTCAGGGAGGCTTTGGCATCTCAAACTGCACTCTGCACCTGTAGAACAGAAACGTATTATTTGCAGGGTGGGGTTTTATTGGGTTTTTTCCACTAATGAAGCTGTGACTGTACTGAAGAGTTTCGTTCTCCCCAGCAAGGTGACACCATGGAGATCCTGTGCAAAGCTGCCACCGTGGCTCGGGAAGGCTGGAGCTGCCACAGGCACCTCGAGGGCATTTATGTCAACCTGCTGGGCCTGCTCCGGGGGAACAGGCTGGAGCACCAGGTGAGGCACAGCTCCCTGCACTGCCCCCACCCTCCAGCTTCTCCCCCTGTCACTGCTTTTGTTTTACTCTCCCACCACCCCAAAGGGCCCAGCCCAGGCTGCAGAACCCAATCCCTCCCCAGCAAGCTTCCTAACAGCCCCTTCTTCCCATTCCAGGCACCGTGTCCTGTGGCAGCAGGCAGCACCACCTCACTGAGGAGTTTCCTCAAGGAATTACACGAAGTCCTTCAAGAACAATACAAGAGTCAGAAGTGAAAAAACACAATTTGTTTGGTTTTAAACTATGAGTCTATTTTTCAAAGATTATTTATAATAATTCTTTAAATAAATATATTTTTGGACTAAGTTTCTTGGCATTGCATAGGATGGTACACAAGGCAACAGCTAAGAGATTTCCAAGTTCACAGGCATTGGGGTGGTGCCGTAAGGGGTTGCCAAAGAACTTGTCCTGCTATGGGATTAAGGCTCATGCTAACATGAGGAACACAGGTCTAAGCAGAGGGAGACCAAGAGAAGCAGAGGGGAGAAGCCAGGCCACAAATGGGACCTGCTCTGGAAGCTGTGAACCCAGAAAGATGCCAGGTCTGGAGCCAAGCAAGCCCTTAGCTCTCCCTTCACTTCACTTGTAGCCTGTATTATACCCCTACATTTATATATATGGGATTTACAGAGGGCACAGCCCATTGTGGCCCAGGAGTACAGAGGCTCCAGCAGCCACAGCAGTGAAATGGCAGTGGGGAACCAAACCTCTGCCTTGGGGAGGATTCCAGCCTGGGACAGACCTGGGCAGTGGTTCAAATTCCTCCAGCACCAGAGACTGGAGCCGTGCAGGTATTCGGGCGTCCACCACTTCGCAACTAATTTTGGCACAGCAAGGGAGAGCACCCGGGAAAGTGCCAGGGCTGTGCAGGGTTTGGTCTGTGCTGAGGAGCTTGCAGACACAGCACAGCAGCTGCAGGCACTGAGCCCAGCACGGCTCCTGCAGCAAGGGACACTCAGCTGGACAGCGCCCGTTCCCGCAGGTGAACTCACACCCTCTGCACGGCACGGGGGGCACAGCACCCAAACTCGCCGCTCGGGCCCCTCCGGAGGGCTGAGCATCTCAGAGCTACACAGACCCTTCCTCACCAGCTCCTGACACAACTGACTTAGAGAGGTGTTGTGCGTATAATGTCATTAGAGAAACCATGCGGAGAGGTGGAACTAGGAATCAAGAATTTTATTTCATGGTATGAACATGCTCCAGGGACACAATACTGATATTTACAGTATAATGAATTAACTTTAAACATAAACCAAAGAATAATCAAAAATAAACCGTTAGAAAACCAATAAATAGGAAGACAAGTTATACAGGCTAGCAGGTTTTCCCTCTGTACAGGCCTGGCTAAGCAGAACTGTGGAGAAAGGTGAAAGCTGGACATGTGCAGACAGTGTAGTCAGTGAAAGGCACTAAGGACCATTTCCCCTCCTCTTAAAGGATCAAGTTAAATATGAAATAATTCATTTACACAACATTAGACAACATAAAGCAGAAACCTCAATGTTAAAGTCAGTGTTCTGGAGTGAGGGAAATCATCTGGTAGCAAGATGCAAAGATGAGCACACAGTAATTTATGTAATATGAGTTTTGATAAATACTACAGAGCATGTACTGACCTGGGATGGCAATGGCTGTATTAAGCTCTTAAAAAAAACCCATACAAACCAAATCCCTTCCTCATTAAAACACATTATGGGCCCTTTAGACATTCACAGATGGTCCAGGGCTACAGAGAAGACCCAAGTGGTAAACTTGCAAGCCAGACTCCTTGGTTTTACAGGAAACTTCTTCCCAGAACGTCAACACACCAATTAAAAGGGAAGCCAAGCTGATAGAGCACAAGACCATGACAGCATTCCACTTTTAAATAAAGTCCTCTTAAAGAGCAGATAATTTGTTCTCCAAGCCTCTGTAACAGGAGATAACAACCAGTTTCTCCAATCTGCCAATTAAAGGTGTGCAAGCAATTATTTATTGTTTTTTCTGCCTCAAGGCTCACTTAAATATGCAGAGTACTATTGTTTTTAGCAGCAGGACTGTAACATTAACTGTAAAGCCTATGCCCTTATAGTTAAGTTTTAAATATTTTAAAAGCAGTACCATGGTTGACAGTGGTATCTTGAAGCCACTGATATCTGTCAGGTAAAAGAATTTTCAACTGTCTTTTTGAAAGCACAGTTCAGGAGAAACTCCCTTAAAAAACAGATCATTCAATAAATGTTAGCACAAGATGTAACAAAAAGGAAATACACGTTGTCCCTGGTCCTGAGAACTAGTACAGGCCACAGCTGTGCATTTATCTGCTTGGACTCAGAACTGACAGGAGACTTCAAAGAGCACTGAAGCAATTTCAGTCCGTTTTGTTTGATGAGGATGAAACACAAGGTAACCCAACTCTATTCAAGCATGTTCAAAATAGAGCCAGCTCTTCACAAGCGAGACCAACTGCAGCTCAGAGCAAGGAGGACTGAGCATTAGAGAAAACAAATGCCAGTGTTCGTATCTGTATGTTGTATGAACTTAGCTGACTCCTCCTCCCCCAAAAGAGAGCAGTATATTCTTCTAGGCTGTGATCTCAAAAAACCACATTAAAAAACCAGGGAAAAACTTACAACTTGTTTAGAATAGCACTGAATATATCATTCAGAGTAAAATATGCTCTTCCAAGACCAGTTTTAACTATTACAGATCCTGTCACAGACCTGTTACAGAGCCCCAAGGCATCAGGACAGTAAGAAAGGGCTTTTAACTCCTCTCAGTACTTCACAAGAACACTGGTAATTGCAGAGCAAGGGCTCAGGACACCTGAGGAGCTGTCTTGTGCTCTGTCACACTGAAGGATTCCACTCCTCCTGTCAGCAATCACAGTTTTCATCCTCCAGGCAACCCTAAGATTGCAGGGAGGTCACAGCTCCTCCCCGCTCATGGCACAGGAGCTGCTGAGGTGCCCATGAGCTGATGTGACGAGTTACAAAGCACAAGCAGTCCAAAGGAGATGCATTTTCTCTGTGACACAAAAGCAATGTATCAAAGTGATATGTGTCTATTAGCAGCACAAATATCAAAGAAAAAGAGCAGCCATCACAAACAAATGGTTATTATCAGAGACCAGAATTTTTCTCCTCTCATCAGAGCATAGCCAGAGACCCAGCACAGCCTACACAGGAGCACAGAAGCAGCAGCTGTTTCAGGGGGTTACTGTTCTGGGAAAACTGGGCAGTTCATTCTGTTTGACTGCAGAGGAGTCAAATTCACCCTCAGTGTAGAGCACTGGCCTAGAGCCTTGTAGCCAGGGATGAAAGACTGGAGCCACAGTGCTCACAGCCCCACAGCTGCCACCCAGCCCTGGGGTTACAGCACCCCCCGAAACCCCCTCTGCTGCTCAGATTACAAAACTGCTCACGTACATTTTAAAATTCCAGCCCCCAAGCACAAAAAGCAGCCAAAGCAACGCTGCAACACAGCCTTAAAAGAAGGAAAAAAGCTCTTTTTGCCTTCATATCCAAGGTCTCATTCTCCACAGTGCCAGCAGAGCCCACACAAACTGATAAAAATACAAGCATTACTAGACACACTTGATTTCTGCTGCACTTCAACAGAGCATGGTCCCTTCTCAGATGTCTCAGACTCTTGTAGTTCATGTTTTTCCTATCCAGTTACTTCCTCTGAACAGTGAGACAGGAAAAAAGGACTGTCTATTTGATACACAGTACTATCAGTGAGGAATTATTAAATAAAAAGATTTGATGCTCTTAAAGGTTTGCAGCAAAACCATTCAAACACAGATCAGTGCAACAAGGGACAACAGTGAAAGCTGCCAGTTATGTGCAAAGCAGGGCATAAGTCAGATCTACCAGCCTTAGTTTTAGGATTTCATTAACTGTTTAGAACTAACACGTCTAGCACTTAAACACACATCTAGAACCCTTATTTCTATACATTTCAACAAGGATTGCCAACAAGTTTCCCTGCACAACACGTTTAATACATGGAATTTCACAACCATCATATATACCAGTTTAATATTATGTTAATATAACATACAATATACAGGCAACTAAGGAAAAATACATTTTTTTAAATAAAAAAGTATAGCCATGTTAAACTGTGCCATCTCTTGAATTCCATGTTCTGGCCAAACCATATACACTCACTGACTTTTACAGGAATTCTGACCAGGTCACACTACTGCAGCAGGGAGTCAATGACAGCTCCTGGCTTGGCCGAACGTTTTCTGTTTGGAGAGCAGAAAGGAAAGGGAAAAACAACACCACACACACATCATTATGCTGGCTAGGAAAGACAGGGACCAGCCACACTTCAAGTCAAAAACTACAGTGTTACTCCTCCACAAGCAAAACCAACCAAACACAAGTCACCGAGGAAGGCCAGGCTGAGATCTCCCCTGCAGCTCTCCTCTCCAGCACCCTCAGGCTGTGTTACACTGAGACACAGTCCGGAAAGCAAGCAGCTGCAAGAGGGGAATGCAGCAACAGAGCATCGGAAAAATCCCCAGACAAGTCTTCCTGGACAAGATTTACTGCAGTAAAGAGATCTCAGCTTGGTTCTGTCACACCAGTAAACTACACCATGCAAAATTTTAGTACTTTGCCTTCTCATTAAGCAAACGTTTGAAGACTTGTGGTAAGTTTGCATAAACAAATGTAAGCCTTCCCCTGGGTAAATCCCTCATTACATTCAGACACCCCAGAGTTCTTCACCTTCTACCAGTCTTGGGCCTGGATCTTCCTTTCGAAGTCCTCGGCCTCTCCAGCTTCATCAGGGACTGCCTCAAGCTTTCTTCAGTGTAAGCTAAGTAAACATGGGAAAGGTCCACTTCAAAGGGCTAGAGAAACACCAAAGAAACCCACAAGACAAGAACATCAGAATCATTTTATACACTGATCAGTGGTGCTTCTCTAAACTAGAAAGACTCATCTCTTCAAAAGAAAAGCAAACTGAACAGTTTGGCTGCAAACAGCGAGTGGCAGGCACAGGCAGCAGGACTTGGACCTGTGCAGTTCAGTACATCAATGCAAGAGCAACTCACATCTTTCTCTTTTTTATCCAGGACAGGTGTCTGTTTCCTCATATTGTTTCCTGTATATGCAACACATTTCTGTAAGAGGAAAGAAAGGTCTGTTAGTAAAGTCTACTGTGCACAGTAAAACTGACTACAGCTTAATCAGCTTCTTGCTGGGCTCAGTTCAGCTCCTCAGCTCATGGTAACATCAGCTGGCACACAGCCACTCTTACCAGCTGCCACTCTCCTATGTCTTCGTTCCAGTGAACGTAGTTTTCAATCATTTCCTAGAAAGAAATCCAGACAGCAGTTGTTAGACTTGCACAATCTACCCTCTAGGTGCACTTTGCAGAACATGCATCTCTAAGGCCTGCACAAGCTGCTGAAGAACAGTCTTAACCATTCCACGTTGTTTTTATCAGGACAGCTACATCATGTGCAAAAAACCCTGTTTATACTCTGAAGACTACAGAAGACAAAATACCACTCTCAAACTGTATGTATTGGAGAGCCCACCAAAGCCTGGTGTCCCCACTATGCCAACACCATCTGGACAGCAATAAACACACATTGTAATATGAGAAAAAAATTAAGAGGAACTGTTTTTATATTTTCTATTAGTGTGCATTATATTTAAGCTCATGATTTCCCTGTATATTGGAGTCTAAGAAAACAAGGGGTGAAGAGTACCACATTCAGTTTTACTGCTTTGTGTTAGTATCAGACATTAGGAAGCACAACTTCAAGCACAGTGAAAAAAGCTTTTGAACAGACCCAGGACACGGGCACACAGTACACCAGTGAAATACATGGTGAATGTGATGTTATTATTTTTTAAATCACAAGGAAAATAGGCTGCAGGAGAAGAGAGATCAGCACAGCCCCTGTGCCAGGCTCAGGTGCTTTGCCTTTACCTGGTAGTCCTGAGGAATGAAGTTGTCTATGATGAGCATCTGGAGACGGAGCTCCCTGCTCAGCTGCCGAATATTCTCCAGTAACCCTTCGATCTCTCTCTGATGCTCTTGTTGCAGATCTGCCATCTGAAAACAAACCAGGCATTTGAGAGGCATCAGTTAGCTTAAGACATGGTAACAGCCTAAAACAGAACAGTCCTCTGTCTGTACAAGGATTTTGAGAAACAAAAGCAAACTCTGGTTATAAGTACTAGAATATTTATCTCTGAAGGATAAACGCTCTGAAACATTCCAGTTTGGAGAGGGCTGAAAATAGCATTAAGTTCTCAGTTTCATAAACCCAAAACTGGCCTCCTGCCAATCCAAGCTCCAGCTACCAGTAGATGAAAAGCATGCAGACAAGTTCTATCCCTGGTGAGGTTTCAAGGAAAATCTCTGATCTCCAAGACCAAATGCTTTTTTCACAGAACAGGAACTCCAGCCACCAGCCAAAGGACACATTCATCCAGTGACTGAGGAAGGGGTAACAAGGGCACCACTCAGAAAGGACAGACAGCTCAGAGCAGAGGAGTCTTTAGCTGCAGCAAAGCAGGAGATGGGGCTGCCAGCAAACAATTTCAAACAATAAAGCTGCATTTTATTTCAGAAATAACCAAAGGTTTTCTCTGAAGTTCTGGATATCTCAGGGTCTCACACAGCCCTTCTCACCCTGGCCTAGTGAAAAGCTCTACAACATGCCACTGTGAAACTCCAGCACCAGACTTCACTAGATATTTTTGAATTATGAGACCCAAATGGACAGCATAGAGAGACATTTCTAAATATATGGCACTTTTCCCAGCATTACAAAGCTGATGGTTTACCCTTCCCAGCTCCAGTCCCTCAGGGATCACTGGCTGAGAACTTCAGACACTAACCTCTGATTTTGCAGCCATGAGCATGGTCCAGACTTTCTTCAGCTTTTTGGTTTTCCCCTGTGCTTCCTCCTGGAGGTTGGTGTACTTCTCCTCAATGTCCAAGCGCTCTTGCTGTGTGCAACATTTAGCACAGACACCCACACATTAACACAACCCAAGAAACTCTCTGCAACAGCACGAACAAAAGGAGAAACTACCTGAACAAACAAAGCATTTGCCAGGAGCACGGAGCCCTGGCTCAGCCAGGCTGGCTCAGCCCCACAGTGGTCACAGTGGCCTCTGCAGGGCTGTGTCTGCAGAGCAGAGCCAGGCCAAGGGACACACAGGGGTGTCCTGCCCTGCTGTGTGCAGGCAACACAGCACAGAGCCCCACCTCCTTCTCCTCGAGCTCCTTGCGAAGCTGTTCTGCTCTCTTCCTTCGTTCTTCCAGTTCCATGTTTGATTCTTCCAGAAGCTTTTCTTGCTCCTCTGCTTTTGCCAGCAAGTCCACTCCTCCCACAATCACCTTCTTCTCCAGTGCAGACAGTTTCTCCAACAGGGACTGGTGCTCCTGCCTAGACAGACAAGTAGGTGTGAGACTTCCTACACTCCAGCGCTCACCAGGCAGCAGGTCCAGCTTGGTTTTATAGCCCAGACAGCACTCACAGGGCTGGAAAAACTTGTCTTGCTGTTTAGGGTTTAAGTGGGGGTGAGGCAGTGCAAGGGAGCACAGGGAGTTCCCCAAGCCCCAGCTCCCATGGCTTTCTCTCAAGCAAAACCAGGTCAGCAGAGAAGTGTGCCCTGCTGTGCAACACCTCTGTGGGGGTTGCAAGGCTCTGGGGACATCCCCAGGCTACTCAAGGCACCCCTGCCCAAAAGGGTCCTGCCAGCACAGCAGTGCCCAGAGGGAGCTGCTGAAATGGAGTGGACAGAGACCAAGGCAGAGCAGCTGAGATGCAAACCAGGAATGCTGGAGCAGCCCCTTGGCAGCAGGACTCTCCTGTTTGCTGGGGCAGTGCGACCTCAGCAGCTCTTTGGCCTCCGAGGGGAGAAGCCCTGCACCCAGGATGACGTGCTTGTGGCTGTGCTGCAGGAAGGCTGGCCTGCTACATGGCAGTACTGCTGCTCCTCACAGGTCTTGGCTGATTCATTCATGTTTCTGGGCTACCTTGCACAACTGGGTAAAGCTAAGAAAACAAAAAAGTGGCAAAAGGGTAAGTTGGTCTTTTCCTTCTTCTCTAAACTCTGAAAGCAGAGCAAGCTCTACTTTCACCCTGACAGTAGCAAGGGATGATGTTCCCTTTCTACAGAGTTTGACAGACACCTCACCATGCATCTCCAGATATTCAAATGATTAAGGAAGAAAATCCACACAACCACACAAATTGCTGAGAGCACAGTACTCACTGAGCTTTAAGCAAGTCTTTTTCTCTCTTCTCCAGTTCAGCTCTGGCTTTATTTCTTTCTTCTTCTTCCATATCAAGCTTAGTTTCAAGAGCTTTTCTCTCCTCTTCAATCTTTGCTTGCATCTCTATCATCTTATCAGGGGAAACTTTCTTTTTGCCTTTTGGAAGAGATGAAGAAAGCCAATTAGTTCACTGCAAAATAAGACAGCCTCTGTATAAGAGCATTTTTTCCAAGTTCAGATTCAATACTGGCATTTAACAAAATCTTGATTGGATTAGATTGTGATGGGCATGACTCAGTCTTCCAAATCCCATTTTAGCATTGACCAGTTGTCACCAGTTCCTACAGAGAAGCAATGCTACATAACTAACACTGGAACATAATGCCCCCAAACTAGAAAACATAAGAACACCTGGAGAAGGAACACTGCCTAAAGAGAAGCCTGAGCTGGAAACTCAGATGTTCTAACAATGCAGATTAGGCCAGAGGAAAGGAAAACAGAAGACTGCCTTGACCTACAAGAGCTCAGCTACCAAGAGTCACATACTCAAATTTCAGATTAGCATCTCCACCACTCCCCTTGGTCACCGCCCTCCTTACACCTGTGCCAAAGTGGGCACAGAGATATTTTTAAGAACACATTACTATGAAAATAGAGAGACCAGAGACTCAGAACAGCCCTATGAAAACCAGTCAATTAAAAGAAACTTCTTGCTGGTATTTGTCTACAGCACAGTGACTACCCACAGACTGGAAAGCACCAAGGCTTGCTGTGCCTTGTCAGCTGTGTGTTTACAACAGTCCTACAGAAGCACACATGGGCCATTTCATAGAGGGTAACAGAGGCAGTGGCCAGAGCAACTCACTGCACCCACTGGCCTCAAGGGTCCATCCCAAACACACCGAGTTCAGAACAAAGTGTGGGGCTGCTGCTCTTGAAGTCACTCTGCGAGTCCTGAGCCAACTGTCACTGTAATCCCAGGAGTACTTGAGGAAGGTGAACAGAGATCCTTGGGGGTTATGTGGAGTGAGAATGCCCAGCCTACATGCATTTCCTCAGATCCACAAGTCCTAAATCTCTCTTTATTCACAGGTGAATCCTTCATTTTTCTGCTTTGCTCTTCTCCAGACATGAAAAAGCCCACCCTGTAGAACTCAGCTGCCCTGAAGCTAAAAGGGGCCCCTGACTGCCACAGGACTGGTTTTCACAGTCACACAGGGCACATGGCTGGAACCTGCTCAAGGCAGCTGTGCAGCAAAAGGCTTCTCTCCCTTCAGCCTTCATGGCATTCTGCTTCATTTATACACAGACATGATATGCATTTTTTTTTACATTTACATTATATTAAATACATACATAGTCCAGCAGACAAGATGCAGTGCCCATGTGCACACACATGCACACATATACACACCTGTACACGTGTTTGTTCACGTGCACAGGAGCATTAATTGCTGTCATGGCAACGTAAGGACTTTGGCACTACAGCAAACCATCTTCATTTCCATCTGCTACACTTTAGAATCAGATAATAAACACTTCTTTCTGGGTTTGTGGTGCAAAAATCTAACTAGTCCTTGAGTAAGAAGTGCCGTTCAGAGCTCATCATAAGAGATAAGCCAGATAAAGGCTCCTTACCGTTAGGACATAGCCCTATATACTCTCAGTTCAGGAGGAAAAGGGAACTGATGCAAGTTGTATGATCCTTTCACAAGCTCTGCAATTGTACTGTAAGGAGGTGAAAATCAATTACACCAACCTGCTTGATCTTGCATTAAGAGGAAGTAGAAAGCAAATCGCAGAGAGGCAGCAAACATGAAAAGAGGAGGAAAGAAAATATGTTATTGCTTTGATCATTTTGGACAAAGATCAGCAGCAGCAGAACAAACATTAACTTTGTATGCACGTTTCTAGACTAGGAAACGCAGGATAATCATCACTGAACACCCCTCCGTTAGAGCAAACACTAATGTCTCATGTTCTTATGCTAAAGCAGAGAAGGTCTGTGTACTTCAGAGTGCTTTGCATGTCCAGGACAATGTTCAGCTCACTCTGGCATTCTTCTGCCCATTCAGTGCAATGCTGGATCTACACACACCACTGGGAGCCTGCCGCAAGGATCATGCCCTAAGAAACAGTCAAAGGGGGCAGACTCTCCTTCTACCAGAAACTCAATGCGTCCCCCACTCAGGAGAGCCAATTCTGTTATGTTACCTGGAAAATGTCAGCTTACAGAATACATGTTCTAAGTTTTAACCAAGTTTCCAAGCCAATTCTTTGCAAGGTACATGAACAGTTGCACACAGGGAGTCTCAGCACAAGATTTCTCCATTTAATTACACAGGGGATTAGTAGGTTAATTTGCAGTAACTGGTGCTTCCATAGAGGTATAGAGCCACTTGTTATTCAGGCAAGTGCAGCAAAAAAGGCCGGGCAGGAGAGGGATAATGAAAGACACCACATGCAGAAGGGTCACACTTGAGGACAGTTAATATCCCAAACCACAAAAAGCCACGCTTATCCCCATGGCCAAAAGCCCAGCACACCTTCCCTAACAGAGCAGTCTCCAAACCTGCAGGGGATGGACTCATCCATCTGCTGACACACCAGCAGTTTGCTATTAACTGTCCTCATCCAAATAAAACACTCTGGTTCCAAGCAAGCTTTGAGAGAGCAAGACTGAAGCAAGCAGAACCCCAGGCTACCATCATATGACCCACCTGTCCCTGCAGGTGTGTTCCTTCTAAACCTGCTGCCACCCTGCTCTGAGCTGATGCTTTCCACTACCATCACTAGTAAAAACGTGAGTGAAGTGTGCAGCAATACCTTCCACACTCTCTCCACACAGGGTGGAGAGCAGACTGCATCCATCCAGGATAACCACAACAGTGGGTGAAGTCCCCACAAGCCGAGTCCTGAGATGTCATTTGTTTCTTCAGTCTTCACTGACTGTAGGGTTTGTACAGGCACAGAGGCCTCTCTGACCAGGAGCAGCCCTGACTTTCCCCATCACTAAATCAAAATTTGGATCTCTTGTTCCTCTGAACTCTCTGAACAGAGCTCAAGAACTTGATATCATGGGGCAGTTAAACCCCCAACCATCGAGGATATTTTTTTAAGTATCTGCAAAAATATAGCAAATCAACCACATTTTCTTTGCAAGTATAAACTTTGTGCTGTTTATCCTAACTGCTCCACTCATTTCTCCATAACTAATTTTGCGAAGGCAGAGTCCAATATAACATAGCACAGCCCATTTCACATGTCTAGCTGTCCTTTTGATGAACTCATACTGTAGTAATTCCCATTAAAAAGCTAGCTTAGATTTTTTTCCCATGTTCTAGAAGGCACACTTAACAGAAATTGCAAACTGGGTTTTTTAAACTTATTACTTCTCTTTTGTCTTTAAATCTTGCTCAGACAGCTTCCTATTCTCTCACATGCCTGGCTAACAATGTGCACACTGAACAACTGTTTCAAGCATGGAAGCAGCAAAGGAAAAGCATGCTTTAGCAGAGTTACAGCCTCAGGTTTATCTTTCCAACAGACAAAGCAGGGACAGTGCAACATTGCAGAATGGAGTGTGCAGATTATGGAAAGGCCAAAGCTTAAAGGACTTAAGAGCTCCCACTCACTAGTGAAGGACTTATCCAGAGGTTTCTCTATGACAGAGCATGTGGAGTCTGAACTACTGCTGCTGCTACTGCCTGGAAAACAGAAATGCGTCCCACAGAAACACCCAGAGAGGAAGAAACATGCAGATGGGAAGTTAGTTCTAAAGGAAAGAAACCCAGAAGAGCCAGCAACCTAGTTCAAAAAAAGCACAAGTTCCCATTAGGAAGCATTTGCTAGGATCCCTCCCAGACTCAGCTTGCAAAGCCACCATTTCCCAGCACAAAACTGCATGCTCAGAAAGACACTTCAGTTAGAACCCATCTTAACCAGACTACAGCTTAAAACCACATGCCAAGGCAGCTTCCATTTCAAGCAACAACAGCAGAGAACACCAGATCATAGTGGAGAAGGCTGTGGATATCTGCCATAGCAGAGGATTCTGTGACCAGGAATCCTTTCCAGTCTTATGTACGTGGCAATGTGCACTTCTCCCTCTGGAAGGCAGACTCAGCTCACACAGGGACAGTCACTGCATACTCCTGTTGAGCAGCTCCCTTAGAAAACTTAACTAGAGCAGCTTGTCTGGAAGTTGAGTCAGTCAGTTATTTGCCCTCTACTCCTTTTTGAAGGTGGTCTCCTCTTGGGAGGGGATTTGGGCACGACTTGGTTCTTGGACACAATGGTCAATCTGTTCACTTCTAGAAATAACCACAAGGTGAAAAATTAAGTAGAAGTTGTTACAACTATCACCAAAGGCATGACAAAGTTCATTTACAACTGCTTAGACAGGCACCAAAATGCAGAAAGTGCATCTAAAAGCAGGAATGCTTTAAGAGGAATTTTTATAACAGATGTGGGTGCCTCGGGACAGGAAGGCAGTTTGCCAAAATGAGTGTACTAGAGAAGCTGCAATTTGAGGTGTAGCACTGGGTTTGACTTCTCTCTGCCTGGGAGGAATCATCAGCCAGGTTCCAGGAGCACAGCAAGCTCCCAGGAAGCCACAGCATGCCATGGTACACAGTGACCTGCAGTTTCAGGTTCAGTCACTCCCCCGGGAATTCAGGTTTTTTACAGTAGTTTAACACTGATGTAGGGCCAAGACTTCAGCATGGGATTTCCAGAGTGCTCCCAGACAAGGGATGTGCAGCTCCCTTTTCAGCTAGCATGAAGACACCCAAAGGTTAAGTTTTCCCTCTACCAATATAAAATAGGACACCAGCAGAGTCAGTTACTGAAGTTACTATCCATAAGACAGATGAATCCTTTGCCTAAACCACAGCCAAAATTCCCCTCCAACCATACCCATGGTTATAAAAACCACATCTGCCTACAAATGATCTTTGGTGTCTCCTTCCTCCCACCTCTGCGAGCAGGGGAAGTTCCACACCACCAGTCACAAGCCATACACAGCCACCTTGCGGCCACCAGGGAGCCACCACAAAGGAGGATGTCACCACAAGCACAGCGACCCGAGTGGAAGCAGATACTACACAGGTTTGGAGCTGTCCCTCTCCAGAGGGGCACCCAAGGGCTTGGTTTCTAGGACAGGCATGATAATTGCAGTGGCATAGGGCAGCTCTACAACTGCACTGGTCCCTGCCTGCCTCTGCCTACAGTTCCTACACCAGCTCCTGGAGCGGAGCAGACTAGGGGAACTGGCAGGAGTCTCTGCAGCCTTACCCCGCCGCTTCTTCCGCTTCTCCCCGTCCTCTCCAATCTCCCCATCGTCATCTTCATCCTCCTCTTCAGAATCACTGGTCTCAGAACCAGATATCTCTTCCCCTGGAATAGAAGAGTGTGTTTTGTGATGTGCTTTCCTTCCTTTCCTATCAGCTTGTTACTGCGACAGCAGCATTTGTCCAAACCCAGCGGTGCCTGACATCAGCTTAGGAGCTCCTGCAGAAGTCCTTAACTGCTGAGCAGACAGACAGTTTTCAGGAGCTCGGGAAACTTAAGGACAATCAAGATAACCAACTGAATGCTGTGATGTCAGTGTGTACATGTTAGAGCTCGAGAGGCTGCTTTTCACAGAAAATAAAGCATCTTTCCACAGCTGAAGCTACCAAGTTTTCCTAGCAGCATCCCACCACACCTCCTCTTCCATCAGACTTCTCTCTCAGATGAAAGAAGCATTACTGACTATTTCCTGCTTCTCCTGAATGCAGCAGATGCCAAACAGCAAGTCATGTTGGAGTTACTGCTACAGCTGTTCTGTCCTGTATCTCTGGAGAGAGATGTGCCAAGGTCACTGTTGAGTAAGCATCCCTCTGGCAGGGTCACTCCATGTTGGTGGACTCACAGTGACACAAGACATATGAACTTACAAGGCTTAAAGAAGTTTCTTGTTTCTCTGCACGGTGTTTGAAAGTCAGCCCCAGTTCTAGCTCCACAAATGTAGTTCAGTTTTCCTCCTGCTAAGTGCATCCCTCCTCCCCAATCAGGGAAAACGTCTGAGCTGCTGTTACAGTCCACTTTAACTCCCTGCGCTGTGCCAGAGCCCCCCTGCCCGCCAGGGAGCCCGGGCACCCGACCCCAGCCCCGAGTGCCAAGTGCCACCTAGTGGGCAGAGCCAGCCCCCACCAGCACCCACGGACACCCCTCGTGGCACCCAGCACGGAGAACAACCCAGGACACCGTGCTGCCCCCGCAGCCACCCTGGCGTGGCACGTTCCTGGTGACACGGAGGGACACAATGGGGAGGGACAGTCTCACCTTCCTCCAGTTTTTTCTTAAGCTCTTCGATTTCTTTCTGGAACTGGCGGAGCATTGCATCCTTGGGATCCTCGTTAATCCTGGCCTTGTTCTTGATGTTCTTGGCTCTGTTTGCATACCTGAGAGTGCTGATGGTCTCGTCATAGTTGTAGTCTGCCGGGCCGATGTTTGCACACTGCGACAGAGACAGGGTTACTGGGGGACACGTCAGAGCCCAGAACACTGCAGGGAGCCCCCCAGCCCTGAGTCTCACACTGCTGCTCTCTCCCAAGCTTTCCTGCTGCTTCTACACCAAAGCTGCTCTTGGCTACCCAAGCACAGCTTCTGTTCGATCTCACACGTCTGTACACACATACACACCTCTGCACAGACGCAAAGGGAAAAGGAAGAGGTGCACAGAGAAGACTCTCCAGGCTGCAAACAGCTCAGAAATAGAGAGGTAAATGCCAAGCTATCTCAGCTCACCATCATGGTTTTGGAGTTGCCCCCCAGGGAGTCCTGGAGGAGCCGTGTCAGTTTGGAATTCCGGTAGGGCACGTGGGTGCTCTTGCCATCCACCAGCGCAGAGATGACATTCCCCAGGGTGGAAAGTGACAGGTTGATCTTGGTGGCTTCCTTCAGTCGCTGCCCTGTGGCTCCAGTTTTCGTCTGTCTTTCAGAGCCCTGCAAAGGGAACAGGAAGTTAAAACACATCCCCTAATACACCCCCTCCTTCCAAACAGAATTAGCTACACCTGAAGTCTTGCTAGCAGCCATGTCAGTAACCACCTCATCTGTTATTGGAGAACTGGGTGAGTACCTCAGACATTGTTAGAGAGGCAAGTCAAGCGCTCAGTGCCAGCAAATTCTGGATTACTCAAAGTAATGCAGCTGGAGAAAATGGAGATTTTGTCCCCATGAACAAAAATGGTATGTGAAGTCAGTCAGCAGTTAAAAGGCACCTTAGCTAGAGCTGCCATCTACATATCTTCCTATCAGCAGATCAAGGGAGAGCAGCAACACTGCAATTATTTTGAAGAGTTTCAGAGAGCATCCTATGGACACACATCATGTAAGTAAGTTAAGATGCAGACACTGAATGCTGTTAGTCTTGCTTTTCCTACATCTTCTCGGAGAAAAGGTACCTCAGTGTCATTCTGGGGCTAAAGGCTTGTTTTATCAGCACAATTACATTGGTTCCAAGTGAGACAGGGAGGGAACCTGCAAGTGATGAACTGCATGGTCACAGCCCTCTGGAAAAACCTCCACAAGCCAACCCAAACCTCTCGCCAAAGCCCCTGCTGGCCGTACTCACAGCCAGATCCACGAGGTGCAGCTTGCCCATGCGCACGTGCATGTTGCCATCCACGCCCTTCTCGCTGCACTCGATGGTGATGGTGAAGATGGCGTGGGAGCGAGAGCTGTGCTCGTTCATGTTTGTAGCACCAACAGAACCTGGGCACACAGAGAAAAAGCAGTGATGCCTTCAGAATTAATCACATGCTCCTCTAACTCTGCTCTCAGGGAAACCTATCCCCACCCTGTATTTCAGAAGAGGGCAGAGGGATGCTCAGACTCAGCAGCAAAGTGTATTCTTGGGCACTGAAGCTGCAGTACAATCCAACCTGGTATAGCAGAAGTGTTACAGCCTGCTGCAGCTATAAGCCAACCAGATTCTCAAGAGCAGCAGTTGTCCTCATCTGTTTCTTTAAGGCTACAAAGACCAGTAATCTAAGGTGTCCACAGCTGAGCCTTGAAAACAGCTGTATTTTCAGAAATAAGAGCACAGGAATCCATGACAAGAGCAACAGCAGCCAGAACTTTAAGTCATTAAATAATCTGAGTTTAACTAAGAAGCGTTCCAGAAGACATAAACCACCTCCCACTCAAAGCACAGGGCTAATGCTCATCCTGATCAGAACTGAAGAGGGAAAAGGAACAAGAGACACACTAGCAGTTCTGAAAACACTGACTGCCCTCATTGCATCCTGCCTTCGCTGGTCCCCCGCTGGCACTGCCCAATGTGGGAGGCACAGCCTTCTTTACCTGCCCCTGCACCAAAGGGGTTTGGGAGGAGAGCACCTTTCTGTTCTGCTCAGCTGAACAACCTTCCCAGCAACAGGACTAGGGTCTCTCCCTGTGGTCTGGAAAGCAGCCCTTTGTTCTGCCTGAGCTTTAACCTGTCCCCAGCAAGGCTACGTACGGTTCTTGTGGCCCAGAGTCATGATTCTGTCCATATCATCTGCATTGTTTACGACATAAGCTGAGAGGTCTTTGATATAAACTCCCACATCAGGTCTCTCTTTAACCTAAGAGAGAAACAGTTCAGACTGAGCATCCCTAAGAGACCCCCAGCAGCAATTCTCAGTGGTACTGTAACAGTGCAGGGATTGACCCCTCCAGGTTCTGGTTGGCACATAAAATGCTCCACTCAGAGCAGATAAGGAGTAAACACTCATGCATGACAACATTCCACGGTTTTCCCCTGGGGGCAAGACATGACTTCAAGTCTCGCTCTCCAATTCCTAGAACTGCTGAGGGGCCTGTGGGGTAGCACTGCAGGCACAAAACCGACTGGCCGAACAGCCAGTTTCTCACTGTGCAGCTGACCAAGCAAAAGGGATTCAGAGAAGCCAGTAGTGACAGCCAGCTACTGCATCTTCAAGGAAAGAGGACTGCTGAGGAGCCCAACCTCCCAATTCCCCTCAAGTGCTGCTCTGGTCTCAAAAGCAGAACACTGCTCTCTGAGTCCAGCACACACCACCTTCAGGAGAGCAGGCTCACCTCTAACCTCTGTGTCTGGTCCTTTCCCAGCAGGTCCCGCACTTCCTCATTGTAAATCTCCAGGTAAGAGACACGAACTAAGAACCTGAAGATGAACAGTTTGTTTAATGAGAATTTGCTCAAGTTCCACAAACACAATCACAGAGTGCAAAGAAAATGCAGCGAAATACCAACATAATCTTACTGCCCCCTCAAGAGCTGCCTGAGTGGGAGCCTTTCGGTACCATTTCAGTTGTCATTGTCAAGGTCAGGCTCCTGCTACACATGGACACGTCCAAAAAAGACAGAAGCAGTGAAGAGAAGTTGTTTACCTTGTGTCCCCCTCTGCCTTGGCAATGTGACCAAATATATGAGCAAAGGAATTGGGAATGATGCCTCTGAGCTCAGGAACTGCTCGGACTCCTTCCATGGTGAAAGTTTTGCCTGTTCCAGTCTGCCCATATGCAAAAATAGTACCTGGGGGATAAGATAAATGAACAAACTCTGAGAAATTGCTAACTGCAGTTTTATTTCATCCCTTCTTAGCCTGATAGCACTAAACACCTCTAGTGTTCTGGAGCTGAAGTTTTCCACCCACGCCAGTAGCTGCTGTACAAGGCTGGGGCAACAGAAACGCTGGGCAAACACGGCAAACAGGGCTGAGCAACTGTTCAATCCAGCCTGCAAGACTCCTAACAAAACGGCAGCTGGTTTTAGCTGTGCAGAGTGATTAAAGTCTGGAGTACTACTACACTTAGGTTTCACATACAAACAAAGCAGGCAAGCCCAATTAATAACACGGGCAATTAGCAGAAGATAATTACGTACCAACTGCAAACCCAACTATTGCTCCAAGCCACAGCAGAAAGGGTGTGAGGGTCCTACAGCACAGCCACAGCACAAGCCCAGCTCTGAACCTGCAGGTGCAACTACAATTTGGACTAGAGAATCAGCCTTCACTGGAAGGCATTCAGAAATGTTACTGAGATCCCTGACTCTGGAACTCCAGAAATGTAACAGTTCTTACTTTTAGCCTAGCACTGCTGATAACTTAAGCTTTCATTGTCAAGCCATTACCAATTGGGAAAACTGAAAAGAACATTTCAGGTGGAAGGGACCTACAATAATCCCCTAGTCCAACTGCCTAACCAATTCAGGGCTGACCAAAAATTAAGCTTGTTGTTAAGGGCATTGTCCAAATGCCTCTTAAACACTGACAGGTTTGGGGCATTGACCACCTCTTTAGGAAGCCCTTTTCAGTGTCTCAGTAAAGAAATGCTTCCCAAAGTCCAGTCTAAACCTCCTCAGGTACAGCTTTGAACCACTCATTTTTGAGCCCCAAATTTTCATCAGCTGAAACCCACGTGTGTTAGCACAAGAGCTTATGAGGCATTTTACAAATGCTGAAAAACTTTGTAAATGTTGTTGTTTGTAGCACACTGTTACAGAAGTCAGTAATCTGCTTTCCTTTATATAATACATTTCTGTGCAAAACAGACACACACAAATCATGGCCATACTCTTCCCAGCTGCAGGAAGCAACAGACTGTCTGTGAGGTAGGCTAGATGTGTTTAAGTAGTCATCTTAGTTCAAAACAGCCAAGTTCAGAGTTAAGAATGCAGCAGTTCTCTGCAGAGGTCTGTGTGCATACCTAGTGCTGCAGGGCCGTGGCAGCTGCGTGGGGACACAGAACAGGGAAGAGCCTCTGAGAACTCTGATAACAAGGTAAAGTGCAGATTTTTGCAAAGAGAAGATACAGGACAAAAACACAGAGCTAACTGACCTCAGCTGAGTCTTGTTCATCACCAGTCTCCCACTGTTAATGATTGCAATGGGTACAACCACTGAGCGCTCAGAACAGCAAGTACCTCCAGGCTATTTTAAGTTCACAGCCACAACAGAGACAACACAGGGCCACAGCCCTCAGAAGGTGAAACTTCCTTAAACAAGACCAGCTGGAACTCCATCAATGCAAAGAATAGGAGATGGGGTGGGATCCTTCACTTAAGACACAGGACTTACCATTGTATCCCTCTAGGACAGAGTCAATGATAGGTCTTGCAGTTAAATTATAGACATCCAGCTGTTTACTCTCTGGTCCAAACACTGTGTCAAATGTAAATGTCTTGGGAGGCTCGTTGGAGGAGTCTGTTTTATGCACAGTTATGGTCCCTCTCATCTCATCCACGTTCACAGCCATTTTGTAGCCCGTGGCTTTCTCGCGGTCATTGAGGGGCCGGCACCGAACCACCACCTTGACATTGTCACAGCTCTCAGGCCTGTCCAGCTTCTCAGGCTTGTTGATCTGCAAGTGTTTAAAAACCAAAAAACACACAGGCTGTGACACTAGTGTGAACACAGAATCATAGAAAGGTTTGGGTTGGAAGGCACCTTGAAGATAACCCACTGCACCCCCTGCCATGGGCAGGGACACCTTCCACCAGCCCAGGTTGCTCCAAGCCCTGTCCAACCTGGCCTTGGACACTCCCAGGGAACAATTTCTTCTCAGTATCTCATCTAACCCTGCCCTCTGTCAGGACAAAACCACTGTGTGTTTAAGCACAAATGCTGTCGAATCAGCTCAAGCAGCTGCATAGACCTCTACATGATCGTGAACTTGGGGAGTTAAAACCTAAACTGGTTTATAATTAAAGCTGAGAGAATAACACACATTTAATCACTCACTGCAATCTGTTTGTTTGCCAACAGGGAAACTTAATGAGTAAACCTTGAGCATTTCACATCCAACATGGTCTAAGAGTTTTTTCAGGAAACATTATCATGCTTGCAAGCAATCCGCAAGCAGTTTGCTGGAACTGTGTGCAGCCATGACATTCCTTCACATTGATACTGACCACACTCTCAAACCTCACAGATAACATAAGCGGATAGCAAGGAGCGCTGGCTGAAGGGAATTCATTTCAGTTACAACCCTCACTGTACTTGCTGAAATTTAATCGTTCAGAAAATCTGAACGCTGTACTATAAAACCTCACAAACCTTTTCTTTCGTGCAGTTACCAAAACAAATCTTGAAGCACGGCTGATGAGTCCGCTGTCACATGCTCTCCTGACCAAACAAACCCAAAGCCCATTTGCTCCGGTTAAGCCTCAGACGCTCCCCTCGGCGCGAGGTGTGCGGCTGAGCAGGGACCTGCAGCTGGAGCAGCGCTGCTGGCCATCAGCCGCAAACAAAAGCCTCCCCCGTGCCCAGCTGCCCCTCAGGCCTCAGAAGCGGCTGCCGAACGCGGGGAGCGGCTCAGCCGCACCCGGGCGGGGCAGGGACCGCACCCGAGCTGCGGCCAAAACCCAGGGGCGGGATCCGGGAGCCGCCACGAGCCCGCCCGGATGGGGACGAGACCCTCCGGAGAGGCAGAACCCCCCGGCCCCGGCTGCCACGGAGCCTGGCCCCGCCCGCAGCCCGGCACCGCCCCGGCCCGCTCGGCCTGACGGCGCCCGCAAGGAGCGGCGGGGCCTGCGAGCCCCTCCCAGCCCACCCCGGGCGCGGCGGCTCCTGCCCGCGGCGGGCCGAGGTGCCGGGCGGCCGCGGTGCGTGTGTCCCGCGTCCCGTGTCCCGCGTCCCCCGCCCCGCTCACCGGCATGATGGCGATGGCGGCGGCACCGCCCGGCCGGCGGCACCGCGGACAATGGCGGCACTGCGCCTGCGCCGCCCCGCCCCGCGACCAATCCGCGCGCGCTGCGGGGGCCCCGCCGCCAATCGCCGTCAGGGGAGGCGGGGCCGCAGCGGGCCCAGCCAATGGTGAGGCCGGAGCGGCGGCGGTGGGCGGAGCGTCCTGTCGCCATGGGAACGGCGGGGCGGGGGGGCGGGATCGGACACCGCCCGGGCTGGGAGGGGATGGCCGGGCTGCCCGGGCTGGGAGGGGATGGCCGGGCTGCCCGGGCTGACTGGGCTTTGAGGGGATGGTCGGGGTGCGGGGCTGAGCAGGCTCTGAGCACTATGATTTTGGTTCACTGGGTCTGACTGGGCTCTGACGGGTTTCTGGGGCTCTGATGGGGATGCAGCTCCAACCTGTTCTCCACACAGAAAATCCATCGCCTCCTTTTCCTGACTGGAACGTTCTGAATTACTCCTGAGGCAGAGGGAATGCAGAGTGCCTTAAATATAAATAAGACAGATCAAGTGGCACAGAAATCAGTTAGCCCTGTGAATAGAAGAGGCACGTGTCCAGGTTGTCTGCCATTTAGTGTAAAATCTCACGGGATGCTGCAGGGATCCTCCACACCTGCTGTTCTACTCACCCTGCTGCATGTCCACATCCCACTGTCCATGTGCTGTACATTTACAGGAACTAGACTAAATTACTCCAACAATCTGCTTTTTTCCTTTCATAATATATGTCATTAAGAGTCAAAGACATAATTTTGTTCAACAGGAAAGGTCCATGAGTAGTTTCCCTGGCTCCTCAGTCCTACCTGTCTCGCTCCCCCATGTGTCTCTGCACACCCAAATCCTTGGCAGGTCACAGGGCCTTGTTCCAGTCCCACTCCTCCCCTGGCTGCCTTGGCTATGGACAACCAGGGCCTGGGATCCCAGGGCGAGGCCAGGAATGCCCAGCATGGAGCCCCAAGCACAGGCACAAACCAAGGGCTGTGTGTCAGCTGTGCTGTATTTTTGCTGGAGGGATATAGGTGGGAGCAGGAATGTGGCCAGGACTGATCTGGGGCTTCCAGAACTCCCCCACCAAACTGACCGGTGTGTCACAGGGCCGGGAATGACGGGACAGGGCCATTCCCTCACCCCAGGGAGTGTCACCAGGTGAGTCAGGAAGTGCAAGGACCAGGTGTTCAGTCACTTTGCAGTTTATTCACTGCTATGGTGCTACCCAGAGCTGTGCTGAACGCTGAGATTTGTGGACTAATAGAGGCATTTCGCACCAGCAAATGTAGAACCCGGGGGGCTGGGGAGAGAGCAGGGAGAGCCTGTGCGGGTGAGACGGACCCAGCTGGGCTGGGGAGCGCGGTGTGGCCCCAGCCTGTGCAGGGCAGTGATGTGGGGCTGCGTTTCCCAGGCTGGGCACTGCAGGGCCCGGCCGAGCTGTCCAGCGATGCCTGTGGTGAAATGCCCCACGGGGCCCACGGGCTGTCCAGGCCTGTGGGACCTGCTCGCTGTCCTTCTCAGGACAGTCCAAATTAGCCAGAGGGGGAGACTTTAATTAGTGTTTCCCCCTCCCAACTGCACAGGAGTAAACTTCTCTTATTAATGCCCTGTGTAAACCAGGGGCTTTGCACTTTGTTCTGACTCAAGTAGTTCTGGGACATGTGGTGGAGCAGGTAAGAGCAGAAGATCAATGGTTAAACCATAAATTTGGCACATTAGAGTTAATTCTGCTCTACACTATTTGTGAGTTCCATCTGTTAAGGTGGGAGAAGAGGGAATTCATTGAGGCCTAACAGAAACCCAGCCCTATTCCAAGCTGTTACCTTAGGAAGATACAACATTCCTTGGCCTCTAGAATGGAAACAGTTTTGCTCAGCTGCTTCTGTAAGTGCAGCAGAACCATGGAAATATGCACAGAAGTGCCCTGCCAGCCTCGTCTCTTTTTTGCAATAGTCTTAGAAATGCTACTTCTTACCAAGTATTTTTACTACCAGATTAAGCAAATTAAGGTAATGTGATGAGTAATATTAAACAAATTGGTGGTTGATGTTGTCTGTTCTGTGTAGCTGCTTGGGTCTTTCAGTTCTCCCACAGTAGTGTTCAGGTGTGTGCCATGGGTCCTGCGTTTGTCATGGCAGCCAGAGGCCTTCTTCTCACCTCAAAGCAGCTTCAAATAAGATATAAGAAAGAAAAACCCAGTACATTTCTCCAGTTGCCTTGGGGGAGTCACAAACCTGGTCTATGGTCCCAATGCTCAGCAAATTCAAGGGCTGCTAAAACTCTTGCAGAGTAAATCAAAGCCTGCTCCTGAGTCCAGTTTCTCCATCAAGGCTGCCTGAGTGGAACAGGTGCTGCATGGAGGCTTCAGCTTTCCCCCAGTGGGAACAGCAAGCACACTCAGCACCTCGTTTGTAAGAGCTCATTTTGGGAGGGCTGGGTGCTTCCCCACTCACTACTCCAGTACAGCCCAGTGCCGTGGCTGGGGGAGCAACACAAACCAGTAACAGCACCGAAATGTGCCCTTGCCCTCCCTCTGCAGACACAGCTGACAACTCCCTTCATTTCAAGCCTCCAGACATCCAAAATGCTAATTAGAGCACTTAAAAAGATTTGAGTCTTCCTTTGGAGATATGTTAACAAAATCATCAAAGCACTAACCATATTTTTCTTCTAACTTTTCCTCCCCCTCAGGGCACAGATATCTCTCTGTCGAGTTACAAGACAGCACTTCTCTGGATTGCAGAAATAAGCTCCAAGTTCCAGTTTTACCCTGAAAGGTTTGTCCTGGTGGCCAGCATCTTCACCAGGCTGTTGGCATCAGTGAAGGTAGAGATCTCTCAGCTTTTCCCTGGCCAGATTACTGCCTGGGAATGTAAGGAGCCTGTAATCAGTTTACACACAAAGCAGGGACTATGTTTGGCTGCAGATTTAGGGAGCAGTCGGGGTCGCTGCTGGGGAAGGCCTTTAAGCACACACATATATACATGTATGAACTTGAGTGTTTGATGAGGTTCCACTGATGCACAGTCCTCGTTAAGAGTGTTTATGTGAATTGAGTCCAAATACTGTGATAAGTCCAAAGAACTCATTATCATCTGGCTGTCTCTGCTAAACACAAAGCATTTATGTTATTGCTTTTAATATTTTAGGTTTGAAACCACAATTTTGAACCAAACTGTGGGGCTGACATTTTCTGCCACTGGAGCAACAGCAAAGTTAGGAGCTGAGCTGAGCCTTGCAGCTCTCAATCCCATTTAGATTGATACTGGCACGTAGAATTGCAGAATCATTAAGGTTGGAGAAGGCCTCCAAGATCATCAAGTCCAACCTTTGACCGATCACCACCTTGTCAACTAAACCAGAGTGCCATGTCCAGTCATTCAGTCAACACCTCCCTGGGCTTAACAACCCCTTCCATGAAGAAATTCTTCCTGAAGTCCAATCTTAACTGGTATCTGAGGTGAGGAGTAACATTGCATTGTAAATAATGTGGCATTGCATAGTCTAAAAATTGTGGGATACATGAATAAAAGTTGAACCAATAAAAGGATTTATTCTGCTTCACTTTTGAATTTCCTTGTTCTATTTCCAGATTCTGTAGCTAAACTGATTCAGAAGCAACTGTAACTCAAATGAAAGTTTGAAACTTGTGCATGTGTCATAGAATGCAGTTATTTCCCACAAGACTCTTACCTTCTTTACTTGGTGTTTTCTTCTCCCTTCAGGCCCAGTTAAAATATCTGCAGTGCATTGCAATTTCTTGCCTTGTCCTTGCAGCAAAACCAGTGAAGAGGATGAGGTCTGTATGTTCTATCTTCAACACACTAGAAGTTATTCATGTTTCCAGGTCTTTCAATAACTTGGACATAATGAAGAAGTGTTAATTTGTTTACCCCAAGTAACAAGGGCTCATGGATGAGCATTCTGCTTCGCACAGACTTGTTGAACCTTGTCAGATCCTTTCATAAGACAGAGAAGCACACACAGCACTGTGTAGGACGTTGGCTTCTTTATTTTTTTAAAATTTTACTTTTTTACAGGTAATCCCATCGGTGCAGACACTGGTGGTGCAGAGCAGTTGTAAATGCTCTCCAGCTGAGATCTTGAGAATGGAAAGAATTATCCTGGATAAGCTTCAGTGGGATCTTTACACAGCAACACCAATGGATTTCTTAAACATTGTAAGCACTATGTTTTGCAATTTTTTTCTTTAAAGAAACATCTGCTTATCAAATAAGACTAGAAAACACACACACACACACACACACACACACACATCCTTCCCAAGATGCTCTGCAAACTACCTGTTCCTACCTATCTGCAAGTCTTTTAAAGAATATTACAGTAACTTTCTTTTTAAATTAATTTTTAAAATTTTCTACTATTTGAAACCTTTCCTTTTGCTGAAAAAAATTTACTCCTGTCTTTAAAGGGCAACTAAAATGGATATTAAAAAGATTCTCTTAATGCACAACTCTATGCCATTTTTATTTTTTTAAATACACGCTGCAAAAATATTTCTAACTATTTCCCTTCTATTAATACTGTACATAGAAAGCTGTCAGAGTGTTGCTACATTTCACACACAGGTTTTTTTCTTAAATCACCTTCTTTTCCATCCCACTAATTATTCATTTATGCAATGAGACTACCCCGATCTGGCATTTAGTTCGCATTGCAGTTACTAAGCATTTGATAAAAACAATTAAACTTTGTCTTCAAGAAACGATCATGTGCTAGTAAGGCAAAATTCATGTGATACAAACACATCCTGGATCCCTTTTTTAAGGTTATGTGCAAATATCGAGCCATTTTAGGCTGCTGATTGTGAGAACTGCCTTTTGCAGGTACTTGTTTCCTCGGGAAATTCAGAGTGCAGTTGGTATTACTGGTGTTACTGGATCTGGAGCTGCTGGCCTGAACTGAATCTCCCAGACAGCAATCTGGACAATGCAGAAACTTCAGAGATTGTTAGGAAACACAGACCTTGTACATTCATTATCAGTTCAATGATTGGCAAGTACAAACACAAAACACAAAGAAAAAGGTGGGGGAAGCCTTCAGGCTTCCTGGTATGAGATGAAATTCATCTGTACTTCTGGGTGATGACATATGAAAACATATAAACTTCACTGACCTCTGCTTTTCTTTGTATATATATTTATATATATATATGTACACTTCTCTCCAGTTCCGTGCCATGGGGATGTCCAACAAGCCCCATCCCACCCAGCTGCCTCAGAGGAATCCTTCCCTCCACGTCGCGCTCTTGACCAGGCAGCTGCAGCACTGTATGGCCTCCCACCAGCTTGTGCAGTTTAGGGGCTCCACGCTGGTCTTGGTGATCATCACCTTGGAGCTGGAGAGGCAGGCTCCTGGCTGGCTTTGTGTTACTACTGATCTGCTAAAGAAAGCACAGGTAGGAAGCAAAATGGCCTTTGGTCACAAATCCTGAGGGCAGGACGTGGTAACTTAATAAAGCCATGTGTATTAACAGCCAGCACTGCACTTCAGCAGCTACTGAGACTCGTGTCTGTGTTCTGCCTTTGCTGCAGGCCCTGCTGGTGCTAACAAAAGGGAACAAAAGTGCAGCTCAGGGGTGGGACTGGGGAGAGGGGCATCCCTTTGGCAGAGAAGGGAGCTTTCCAATTTCTTGGCCACAGATCCTGAGCCAGGAGAGATCTGCATCTTTCCTTGCAGGTGAACAGTGCTGAATTCATCAACAACGAGCTTGTGGATCGAGAGCTAACGTGCTTGCAGCCACCCAGTGCTGTTTATATTTTCTACCCCATCAGCCAAGCTGTCCAGGGCCATCCCAAGGCAAGGCTACCCTGCCACCACCCTTCTGCATGGAAGAATTCCCACCAGGCGAGATTAAGGGTCACTGTAAACCAGGCTGTTTCTGCACTTTTCACACCTAATCCCAAATTCCTGATGAAGCCATGGAGATTGATGAATGCTGTGATGGCCCCACATGCACAGTGGGGATGGGGGAGGCATGGGTGGCTGTGCCCTCAGCTGAGGGCTGGGGCAGCTGCCCATGTCCTCACAGCCACCCCAAAGGCTCTAGTGGAGAACTACTGCCTTGGCACCAGCAGGTCCCAGCAAAGAGAGCAGCCCAAACAACAGGGGGAAAGCATCACTGTGCTTCTCAGAGGATAAAGACAGTTGGTATTACCTGTCTGGTTTTATGTCCCTCCTAAGCAGTGTGTGCTGCCCCTCAGTTTTAATGTCATTACATACAGAAAGCTGGGGAGAGGAGGGACTGTCACAATCCTTCGACTCAGAGCTCCAGTTGGCAGGCAGCTACAAACTGCAGGGAGAACCAAATGCCTCAGTTTATTTTTAAAATAGCCATGATGAAGTTTGACAGATGGAGCCTTTCATGCAGCTCACACCATTGTTCTCTCATTAGAGCTGATCTGGCTCACTCCGTGGGAGCCTGAGCAGGAGCTGCTCTCGAGGAACGGGGAGTTCCCACTGCTGCCTCTGGATCAGCTCTGGGGTGCAACCAAGGTTTTCAGTCAGCAGTGAGAAGCCTCAGTCAAACCTCCAGTTTTCTTAATGCCTTACCCTGGAATCCAGGGATCTAGAATCTGTGCTTCTTCCTGGTTAAGCCATTAAAGACCCAATCACAGTTCCTTATGAAATGTCTTCTTGTCCTCAGCCTCCACTGCCTTGGGCCCTCACCAACCACCACATGCTGGCCAGTGTTTTTAAAATTTGTTCTGTCTTAGCAGACTGGGCAATACAAAATGCCTTTAATTAATTCCCCTCAACCACATTATTTCTTATTAACTGTTAATCTTCATAGCAAATCGGTTTCACAAAGGTCAGATTAAATCTCTCTTAGACTTTTAAAAACCAGCTTCATACATTCTTTTAAAATAAGTGGGATTTTAGTTTTGTTTTAAATAATAGGGCCAGTGTTTTCAGGTGATTGTTACCCTACTTTGAAGGTGTAATTCAGCCAGTACAGGATGGATGCCACCACACCTGCAATCCTGTCACAGAACGGGAAGAGGTTCCAGAGGGACTGGCACAGCCTAAATACTGGGCAGGTGTCTCAGGTAATGACATGGGATAAATAATTTGGGGACAGGAGCAAGGGGACACTCATGCTGTAACAGTAGAAAGTTTCTGGCCTTCCTCCCCTTCCTCATTGTCTTACCTTGCAGGAGAGGAATTCCTGAACAGCAGCCTTGCAGGACTGATGGCTGAGCAGCTGCTCATGCTTTCTCAAGGGTTAAATCTGCCAGGGCTCGCTCTGAGAACACAGAGCTCTGTGTGTGTGCAGGGAGAAAGCTCCACTGCTCTTCCAACTGCCAAGAGAGTGCCAAGTGTTCCAGAAACATCCAGTGTCGGAGACAGTGCAAACAACACGTGTGAAGAGACATGGCTTGAAACATCAGTGGAACCCACGGAATTCCCACGAGCCAAGTCAATGCTGCCGCAGGCTGTGAATGCTGCACTGAGGAGGCTCTGCCCAGGCCAGAGGTGCTGCAGGAGGACTCGGGGTGCTGGGTTAGACCAGATGAAGGTCACAAGGTCCCCACACACCCGGGGCAGGCAGCACCACATCTGGGACAGGGGATTTATTCATCCTACCCCAGGGAAGGTTTTCATTTCATGGTAGGGCTCCTCCCTCCCCCTGAGCAGCACCTTCCTTTTCTCTCACAAGCTGTGACTTGACTGCCTGGCTCTGGGAAGGAGGCAAGTTGTCTTTTGTAGTAAAATGTAAGCTTGGTCTGCGTGTTCTTGGTGTGCACCTGGAACAGCCCAGCCAGGGTAAGATGCCATACTGGGAACAGTTCACCTGGAGCCTGCCTGCTCTCCCAGGACACGCTGTGCTTCTTTCTGGAGCACAGGTCCCTCCCTCCTGCACACCCATTCCAGCACTGCAGTTACCAGGAAGGAACAAACATCACAGACACAAGTTTCAGCAGGTTAAAGTGTCACTTACCTTTGTGGTTCTGCCATCACTCAGAATGGGGCTTCTGGCCCCAAAAAACAGTTACAGGAAGGAGCTGCTCACATAACAGGACTGTTCTTGTTACAGAAGAGCATTTTGGGTAGTGGAAGCTGATTCCCCTCTCTCTGGCAGAACAGGGGCACAGGTTGTTAACACCATTCCCCTCCCTGCCCGGACAAGTACTGAGTGACCAGATGAACATCCCCCCCCAGGTGACAATGACCATGTCCCCTCTGTGACTGGATTGTGTGCAGCAAACACCACAGACACAAGTTTACTCCACCTGCAGCTAAACCCACCGCTGTGGATCCCATTTGCTACACACCAGTTACTGCTGAGAACATGCCAGCGTCAGCAAGTACTGGCACAGGTCTGCTGTGGTTATGGCTAGTTCTGTGAGGATTGTTGTTTGGGGGAATATTCAGTCCCAGTAAAACTCCAGAGAACGTTTACAGAGTGCTTTGAAAGAGCTCTTATGGTGCCTCATCCTGACCTGGTGAGGTCCCTTCCCTGTGGGGTCTTGGCCCAGGGGAGGCACAGCTCAAACCCAGACTCCCCTTGCTGGTGCCTCACTTCAGGCCAGACTTCCAGATGCCTGAAGCTGCCACCACCTTGTAAACAAAGCTACAAATCTGAAATCCCCTACAGTGAGCACCTACAGAAGGGTTTTAAACCACCCACAGAAAAAACAAAGCAATTCTGAGCTCCCCATCCACCACAAAGTCCCCCACTCATAAACCCCACAAAAACAAACCGTGTCACCACTCAGACACCCAGGAACCACTACAGGTGAGGGTGGAGCTGTCCCACTGCAGGCCAGACTTGGTGTCACTACTCACAGGGCACGTGTGATGACTTAGGAGAAGAGTTCATATACACATTTGCACAAATAAAGAAACCCCTGTGGTCAGAGAACTGACCAAGAGACAAGAAAACTGCAGAGGGAAGAGTAATGCAATAGTTATGCCTCATTTCCAGGGCTGCATCTATACAGTTGCTGGGGGTTTTTTCCCCCTAATTGGCTTTAGTGTGTTAAATTCAATTTGAACAGTACTTACAGTTCAATTCTGTAGGAAGGCAGAAGAGTGCACTGAGACGGAGTGAGGCATTAACTCCTGGCAGGTCCCAGAGCTCCCCCCTGTTCCTCCTCAGCAATGTGTGCAACTGCAACCCCACTGTGACCAAACTATGGTCACAACAAACAGAACTTAATCAACCCTTCTGAGCAATTTGGAAAAAGAACAAAATGCTTTTATTCCCAATTCACCTATCCAGCTGGAATCTGACTTGTCAATAGCTCCAAACCGGATGAAAGCTCTGCCAAAGAAATTGGACTGGTTGGCCTCAGAGAACACAGGCAAGTTTAAAACAGCCATCAAAGCTGCAGCAAAGGCTGTTCCGTGGATAAGCTCAGCCTGATGGTCACACAGGGCTCCAGCTTCCCCCTGCTCTGTGCAGGGCACTGCAGATGTGCAGACAGAGCCCTCCTAAGGACCTGCAGCTCGGAATTCACGGTCCCCAGGACACAGCTGGCTCAGAGCCCGGTGCTGCCACCTGGTCCCACTGCCCCTGTCACCCGCACTGCCTCGTCCCTGCCCCCCTGGCTGCCCCAGCCTCTCCATCTCAGCAAACTCCTGGTTACAGGGACACAACTGCCCAGGGAGCCCCGGGGGCTCCTGCCACACTCACCCCCTCCCTGGGCACTGCTGCTTCTCACCATCACACGAGCCAGGGCCACAGGGTGGAGCTCCCTCCAAACCTCCTGCTAAGGACAGGCTTTTGGCCGGTCCTGCCCCCTGAGCCCCATGGCAGCAGGGAAAGCTGCAGCCTGGACAAGGGGAGGGAGGCTGGGGCAGCAGCTGCCCCGGCATGGGGTGCACAGGGCACATCACACCTTAATCGCAGGGCAACAGGGACAATGGGGGGAAACTGCGATCGTGTGAGGTTGTGAACCTGGACACAGCACGTTGTTGTTGCAGTGGTTATACCTGCATACAAACCATAGTTTTAACAAATGTTTGTTAAACAAGTCAGTTTTGTTTTTATTAAACCCAACTTTGGTACAAGCAGGTCATTCCTGAGATTCGCTTACAAGGTTGTTTAAAACAAAGATAAACTGGGGCCTCTCCCTGTTCCCGTGTGAAGTTACGGGGGCACAGACATCACACTTTCTTTTCCCCTCTTCGTTTTTTTAAACAAGTATTTGTGTAAGGGGAAGTCAGTCTGCAACAAACACAGAACTCACACCAGGAACACTGAGATCCAGCTTTAAACCATTCCCCTCCATTAATATGTAACATTTAGTTATCCTTTAAAAGGGTTCCCTTCTCACCCATCCCATCCCAGTGGGATGAGTGGAGCCCAGGCAGGGTTCCCCAGCCTGAAGCAGCAGGTGGGAGGTGGGCAGGGAGCTCTGGGGAAGGGGTTACAGTGTGAGGCAGCACGTGCTGCCCTCAGAAAACTAAACAGAGGGAGGGTGGGGGGTTTTGGTTACAAAACCTGTAAGTATGCAGAAGAAAGCTGCATAGAGGAGTTATTGCTGTGATAGGTGAGAATCCAGCTGAAAGATTAGGGAGTCAGGCTATAGATGACAGGTTAGGGGCACCAGGTTCTCCAGTTACACCCCAAAACCAGACAGGAGAGGACCCGTGGGACCCTCTTACTGTGGCAGCTCAAGCAGCAAAGCCAAAAGCCCCTCACACGACCCCAGCTTTGTCCCTCCTCTCTCTGGAGTCAGTCAGTGTTAACTGCTTTGGAGGGGCTCTCACCTCAAAATTAGCATTCTGGTTTTAGTGCCAGCCATGCAGCAGCCTGAATTAGCAGTTTACCTTTTGGCAAGTATCTTGGATTTCAACTTTACCAAGAAACCTGATCAAGCAAACTGTTCCCCATCAAAAGACACGGTGCATCTTAGTCCTCGCTAATATTCTCTTCTGTGCAATGTATTGCAAGCTTAAAGGTGAAAGCACCAATTAATTTCTTCTGCATGAGATGTTTTGGCCTTAATAAATCTTCTAATTAACATATCTTCCTGTTGTTATGGAGTACGCACTGGGAAGACTAAAGAAGCTACAGAAAGAACAAAAGAGAATCAGTGTTTAGGTTTCAGTTGTTTACATTGAGCAAAGACAGCACGAAAGGTCAAAGCCCCACTCGAAGGTAGCTGGGGCTGGGCACAGACATTAACTTGGAGACGCTCTCCCAGCTGCCAACATCTTGTTTGGAACATCTGGTAATCAGAGGATCGATTTAAAGTTTTCCTGAGGAAAGACTGCTGATGGAACACCTGAGAATGGAGCCCTGGGATGGGAGAGGGGAGGAGCTGTGTGCAGCACTGGCCCAGAGAACAGAGAACAGGCCTTTGGGTAAAGCTTCAGCTCTCTCTGAAAGCAGAACCCACACTAACGCTGTGCTCCTTCGCTGGCCTCGCCCTCAGCACACGATGTGCTCCTTCAGAAAAGGGACACAGCTGTGGAAGCACCCCCAGCAAACCCCCCAGCTCTGCTCCCTTTTCATCCTACCCTTCAATCACCTCTTTGGGCACCATCACATCAGCAAAGCTGCTGGTACAACCTGCTCAGCCAGCGGATCCCCCAGCGCAGATGTGCCAACGAGCTTCAAGGCTCCTTCTGCCCTAACACGGATGGCTTTTGATTAATCTCTTAGAATTTCTCCCCAGATTACAGATAAGGTGCATTTCTGCATACTCTGTGATTAGCTAGTTGTTAATTAATTAGCTAATTATATCTTTGCGTGTTCCCAATAGTCACAAAACTTGCAATCACGACACATTATTTTGACAGATAATACAGATAATGACTAGATAGCACAGAAAATGCACCACTAAATAAACGACACCACAAAACTCAAAATACATGTGAGATTTAATAAAAGAAAAAAAGTACAAAGTGAGTGGAAGGAAATGAAAATAAAAAAACCAAAACCACAAACCCAAACATGCCGGGAATGACAAAGCAAAGGGATGCAGCATGTCCCAGAGGGCTGTGTCCCCCAGGCAGGTCCCTGGGAGCCTCCACGGCTCCAAACCACCCACCCATCTCCACTCTGGGGCACCCACCACAGCCAGGTGTGAACCCCCTCAGAGACCCACAAAACACAATTTAAATTAGAAAGCAGACAACATACACGATGGTAAATGTTTAAATGATAAAAAAATGGATAGTTTTTCCCATTAATACCAATCTTTTACAGATAAATGTATAAAACAGCAAAGGATGTGTAACTGAATGGTTTCAGTCATTTCTGAAGGGTTTTCTTTCACTTCTTCTAGCCTACCAGATGTAAGTCTTCGGACTGGATGAGATTAGAATCACCACATATTTATAACTTGTTAAATAAAAATAAGATACAGAACTACCTCTATACCACAATATTTAAATCTTGCCTCAGCCAAAGGAAAAAAAAACAAGTACTAGGGGAAAAAATATGACTGAGTCCCATCGGGGAGATTGTGATGTTGAACAAGCAACTACAAGGACAAGGGCTGTCCACCACAACTTAATCATAGTCATTAAAATATCATTACATACATTCTGAATGTCTTCAGAAAAAGCTGTAAATTTCTCCACAATGCCCATGGATTTGAAGGTTTTTACTCTTTCTTTGTAATCATCATTTTTCTTAACTACCTGTTATTCTAGGAAAAAAGAATTGATCTGTGATGAGCCAGGGCAGAGAGAAATCATTTGCATAGATCTTGCTGGCTGCAGCATGAGATCAGGAGAGGACTATTGACTGGGAACACACTGGTGAGGCAGTGGGGGCACACCAGTACCACCAGTTACTGTTTTATGCCAGCACTGGCCTTGAGAAGCAAAACACTGAACCAAATAGTGCTGCCTGCTCAGGCAGTTAGTGCACCAGAGTTTCTCCCATTAGCAAAAATCAATAACAACTCATTTGCTACATGATTGGACTATTCAGAGGTGAGGTGGAATTGTCTTCTTGCACGAAACAGAGGGTTGGGTTCCTTGTCTGTGTTTGAGAAAACCACACTAACCCTCACAACACTCGACAGTTATTGTTTAAAATACATCTAACCTGGAGGCACAGCCTTAATAATTAAATGTTCAGCTTTCAGCAGACTCCCAACAAGTGCAGAATTTTTCCTCTTTGAACAACAGCCTGTTCCAAAAGGTACCGGTGAGATCTCGGTGAGGTTCTTTCCTACAAGCACCAAGTTACGCTGACACGGCTGTCAGGATATCCACAGGAAAGGCCACTGCCCAGAGGGAAACAGGTTAACACCTGAGCACGTATTCAGAAAGGGAAAAAAGCTGCTTGAGTGGGCTATGCGAGCTAAGGAAGCTCAGAATGCAGCAGAGGCCGGGACAGCCCAGCCCAGGCCCTGCCCCTCCTCTGCACTGCCCTCCGGAGTCTGCTGAGAGCCCAAAGACAGTCCTTAGTAACAACCATATCAGAGAAGTCCTGCAGCGTTAACAACTACAAAAAACACACACACTCACAACTAACACTTAGCCAGCCAGTGTTTTTATAGACTCTAAAGACACTATGTGAGGGTTAATATAAAACAGCTCCTTTTGTTTAGCCTAGGATCTGATGGACGGATGGAATCGGGTCCAGCTGTTTTTCCATGACAACATAACTCGTAACTCTCTGTTCAGTTATTGTCCTGCCTAGTCACAAAATGGTTTGAGTGGAAAAAATTCATATTGATCCTAATGATTCCTCTAAGCTCAGATGCCCAGGAGAACAAGGCTGTGATTTCTAGGCATGAGCAGTGTCCAAGGAAGCACCTTGTAAGAGGAACAGAGCCTGTCAGCATAAATACAGTGCACAGCTCAGGAGCAGGGGATTCTCCCTATTAGGCACATGGTAAGTTTAAGGTTAAAGGGTAAAAGTAAAGATGATGGCTTAAATAGTTTCCACAACAGTAAATACATCAGTAAGTGACAACTGAAAAGTTACACAAATCCTGTAGTTTCGTATTATACAACAAACTCTTACGAAAACCTTTCTCTATAAATGTTCTACTTTAGCAGTAAATTCAAAACATTGTCCCATGAATTTTATTAACCACTCTCTCTCTCTCTTTATATATATATATTATAAATGATGTAGAAAGTGTTTAGAGTAATTCAGGATTAAATACAGAATTACTGGAATGAGGGTTACTCTAAGATTCCCAGGGCAGAAAGCCTAAGCACTGTGTTTTTCTACCCATTCTAAAAATTTGAGAATTTTGTTAGAAAAATAAACATTTCAGCATTTTTCATACCACTCCTCTCACTGTGCATGTACAGGGGAAGGTCAATGAGCCTCGAGCAGTCACCTTAGCCAATTAAAAAAACCTAAATGTAGAAAGCAATTATTTAGCTGGTGGGTAAGATGAGTTCAGACAAACACTTATGGTCACTTGATACACAGCTGCTCAGTTGCTGGGCTTGGAACAAAACACCTTGAGGGATTAGCTGGCTTTGTTTAACAAAATGTACAGGTTAGGTAAGTTCCTGCAAACCTCCTGATAACTCTGTACAGGTAACAGCAGGTCACTGCCACCACTGGAGAAGCTCATTTTCACTTTGGTCCACTCACACAATGTTATGAGAAGGGTCACAGGGTGGGAAACTCAAGCAACTTAACACATGAAAGCACCAAGTCCACTCTTGGCCTGAAAGTCTGTGTGTGATTAACTGAAAGAAACAAAACATAAAAAAAAAAGCATGAATTAAAGTTATGAAAATTAAACAAAAGCAAAATGTAGCGAAATATGTTAAAACCAAGGCAGGAGGAGGAGGACAAACACTGCTGGGGCAGCTGAAGGCTTCAGATGAGAGACACTGTGCTTCCCCCAGCACCTGCAATCCTTCCATCACAACACATTCCCAGCTCCCACGAGGCCCCCAAGCCCTGCAGGCTCCTCCACTCCCATCCCATCCCCTGGGGAGCACGGGGGCTCTCCTGGCAGTGATGCCCCCCAAGGACCTCTTTGGGTCCCCCTCCCCTCTCTGGCAAAGCTGTGGGCACAGCCCCAGCCTGGGCTCGCTGGGGAACTTTGGCTGCTGGTCCTGAGGGAGGGCACTGCCAGCCACCAGCTCCCCACATCCCACGGCTTCCAGTCTGCCTGGGTTGATAGACCTGGTAAGAAACCTGGCAGAGCTACTCCTGCTGCTTCCCTGGGAACACCCAGATCCTCTCGATGCCCCAGGGTCCGTGGGTATCACCTGGAGCAGGGGTGGCTCAGGCTGTGCTCGCAGGGCTCACAGCACCCCAGGCTCACTTCCCAGACAAGAGCAGGGCTGGGAAGTCTATCACTGGCAAAGCCAAGGGGAGGCACCTTCCTTGGAAAGTTTTATTACAGATGTTATTTAACTTGAGCAGAAATCCCCAAAAAACATACTAGCTCACAGCTATGCAAAAAACCCCCAATTCAAAGCCATCCTGCCATGATGCCCCTGCTCCAGCCTCCTCTGGAGCTGCAGAGCCCCAGCACCCAGCAGGGTCCCCACTGTGCAGAGCACATGCTGTGGGTGCCCCTCGCACCTTTGCACCCCACCAAGCTGCCTCCTCCCGGCCCTGCCTCGGACCACGGCCCATTTCCAATCACCAGCCAGGAGAGGAAGGGTCCAGACTCACGTCTGCAGGTGAGCTAAACCCAGCACAGCCCAGGAAACCCACTGCTGCAGCCAGAGGGAGCTGAGGGGGAGCTGCAGTGTCTCCTGGCTCACATGCAGAGTCCATCCCCACCAAGGCACCCCCTGCCCAAGTTACAGCGTGTGGCTCAGCGTGCTCACCTTCCCCTGAGCAGCCCTGGGCCCCAGGAGTCAGCCTCTAAATCACAAGTGAGCTTAGCTGGACTAAACCCTATTTCCAGCATGCCCAGAGCATGTTGAGAGGTCTGCAGAGGAGAGCGTTTTGGTTTTAACACCAACGCATTTACACTCCAAGGAAATACTTAAATAATCTACCCTGTTATCTAACACAGGAAGAAACAAATTACTAGGATGTCAGGACACAGAAGGAGCTCCTCTGGTGCTGCAGTTCACAGCAGGGAAATGACAGAGCTCAAGATCTCATCAGCAACGTGAAGACAAACGCTGGGCCGTCAAGCACAAACTCGACTGTTGCTACTCTCCGTGGTCTTTTTTTTTCTTGCTATCATTAAGAGGCTCAGAGAGCCTCGTCACCAGTCTGTTCTGGGTTTGACAGAATGCAGTTCAGACTCTTGAGCTCCTTCATGCAAGAGGAAGTACCAAAAAATGCTGGAATAGCGGAATTACCAGCTTGCATGATGGTGCATCTCATTTTGCTCCCTAGCCAGTGTTCCTCAGAGACTGGCTTCAGTGGAAGCAGGATTACATCCTCCACCTTTACTTTTAAAACCTGTCCTATTCCCGCTCTATCGTTACACAACCAGGTGGCTGAACAGCATTATTTACATGCCCTCGCTCCTGCTGGCTTCAGCAGCGTCAATTAACTTGCAGCAAGCTAAGGTAAGAGTTTTGCCTTTAGGGGAAAAGAATTTTCTTGTAATCAGAACTGTGTCTTGGAGCCCCATTTCACATGGAGCCCTAATGAATTTCCAAAGCATCTTCACTCTAAGCTGCTGTTTCCTTCTTTACAGCTCTGCCTCTAAAAATACAGCAAGCACACTCTCTGTAGAGAGCCAGAAGCCCACGGACTGCAGCAAGGCAGTGAGTGATGGGGACTCCATCCAGGAGACGTTACAGCTGTGCCAGGGTTGGCCCCACTCCTCTCTGCTGGGGAGAAGGTGCAGACTATTTCCAGCCCCCTTCCCACTTGTCTCCAGGAGCAGACAGCTTGCAGGACCACCTGAGCTGGCTGTCCTGGAGGCAAGAGTGAACCCACAGAACCACTGGCCTTTAGAGAATGGCCCCAAATTGCAAATCCCTCCCCCTGCAGCTGCCCAGGCTTCTCCTGGGCAGTGCCCGGGCACAGGAGGGCCCTGTCTCTCCTCTGCTTTAAGCAAAGAGTCAGAAGGGTGGGAATTAGGATTCCAAAATCCCCTTTTCCATGTGCTGTCTAAGCAATTGACCAAACATTAAAGCATCTGAGCAGACCTCCAGCTTCCCAGTGGCAGACTCCAGTTCAGACACTTACTTTTTCTTGTCTTTGTCCTTCTTCAGCGGCTGCTGTGAGGTAGCCTGCAAGGATTGGGACTGCAAGGTTTCCACCGCCACCTTCCGCCTGTTGAAGGCATTCATCTCGTCCTCCAGCTCCCTCCTCTTCTCCTCCACCTTCCTTTTCTCTTCCTGGTGTATCCTTTTCAAGTGCTCAAATTTCTCATGCAGCTGGTAGGAGACAGAGCCTCTCAGCACCTCCTCCAGCAGGAAGGACCCTGGGCTGTGCTGCCCCTGCCCCACCTCTCACACGAATCCCCCACCCCAGGGCCCCCAAAAGCAGGGAAGACACAATAAATTCAGCTCTACGTGTGCCCCGCAGCAGAGCAGGAGGAGGTGTGAGCCCTGGAGGGTGCACTGAGGATCTCAGCTCACCTGCAGCCCTGCACCAGGCTGGGGACATCGTGGCCTCTCTTGTTCCTCACTGGTTCTGAGGATGGCCCATTTCATTCTCCCCCAGTCCCACCTGCGCCCTTTACTCTGCTGTCCAGGGGCCTCGGGGGGAAGTGTCCCTGACATGGATGCTCCCCTAAACATCTGCCACTGCCTTTCCCTCACCAGAGAGCAGCCAAGTTTCCTGCACATGCCACAGGGTAGGGAAGAGGTTTCTGAGGCACCTGAACCAGTGATACATGTGTGTGTTTGTGCCTTGGCTGGGGAGTCTCCTCAACAGCTGCATGTGCTTCCAGGACTCATACACTGCCCAGCCCCAGATTCCCTGCTGGCTGTGTTTTGGGCTCCTCACAGGTTTTTGGCACACCCACCTCTCTCTCCTTCTCCTTCAGCTCTGCCTCTGTCTCCTTGACTTTGTTAACAAACATTTGTCTCATTTCTTCCTCTTTCCTCTGGAGCTCGCCCAAGAACTCTTTCCTTTTGGTCTCATATGTTTCTTGGAGGCTGGGGAAGAAAGCAAATGAAATCCAGACTCTTTGGACACCGATGAGTTAGGGATGGGGAAATGCATGCCTGTCTGTGTTGCTGTAAGACAAACAGTCAGGGAAGGGAACATCCAAGTCAGCTGCAAAGTTCAAACCCAGTGCTACTAATTTCCAGCCCCACGCCACGGATACCACCTACAAAACTCCCACTTTTTAGGGATGTCAGTTCCAAACTATCATTCTAAATTGATGCTAGATGTGAAGGCTGCTCACCTGAAGGGCTGGCTGTCTGGATCTGTGTCCTTGAAGCCCATCTCCTCCAGTTTGCACCTCCTGTACAGCTCGTAGTGGCGGGTGTGGGTCTGCTCCCGCAGATCCTCCATGTTCACTCGAATCAGCATCTCCCGCAGCTTCACAAAGTCACAGTGACTTTCATTCTCCACTGAGGGAAGCCAGGGGACAAGTCAGCAAACTGCAGACACGGTGGGGGAGCACAAAGGTACGTACAGATTGACTCCAGACACTCCCAACCCAAGGAACTCTGCCCGTTGTGCTGCTCAGGGCACAACACAGCCCCTTGGCTGGAGGGATTCCCACTGACCTTCCTGCCTGCTGGTAAGAATGGGAATTCAAAGGGAAGGTTGGCCAACCCACAGAAGGGTGCACAGGGCGAATCTGCACCGTTCAGCAGAGCAGAGGGGCTGGCAGGGCCAGAGCTGGGCAGGGCTGTGTGAGCACAAGCACACGGGGGGCTCGGGGGTACCCGCTCGCAGCCCTCACCTTGCACCACTCCCCACGGGTACTGCCGAGCCCGCACCAGCTTGTTCCCAACCTTCACCTCCTCCGTGCTCCCGACCACAGCAAAGGGCAGATGAGCCTGAAACACAGCCAAGGCAGGGACTCAGAGCATGGGGCAACCCCCAGAGATCAGCCTGACCCTGAGATCCCCCTCCCTCAGGCACAGGATTGTGCTTCCGTGAGTCTCCCTCCGAACCTCACGGGCACCCGCAGCAGTCGCTGCCGTGGACTGGGATGTCACGCTGGGAGCAGTGTGGGGCCACAGCACAGCTCACCAGCAGTGCTGGCTGGGCTGAGGCAGCTGGGGAAAGGCTGTAGGAACACCATGGTCATTCCTGCTCTCCTCTATCCATTATCAGGCTGCTCCTGCACGTGCCAGGAGTGGGGCACCCCCGCCCTGCTGAAAGCACAACCAAGGACATCTGCAAACAGGCCTTGGCACAGCTCAGGCGTGTGGGCACTGCAAGGGACATGTGCAGATACAACAAAAGCGGGGGGAGGGTGAAAGAAAAGGCAAAGCATTTAATCAGAAACAGCCATGCTTTTGATTTATAAAATTAACATGGAAACATTTCAGCTGTTTCTACTGCAATAGGTGCGCTCTAATTTGGGAGATGGGAAGCCTGAAAGTGTTTTGCATGTGGTACAGCCAGGTCTGAATTTGATCTTTGAACTTCAAAAAAAAACAGAATAGAAACTAACAATTTTTCTTCTTTACTTTAAATTGGGTTTTCTCTGCTTAGCCTCCTTAAGTCAGAAGGCTAATACAAATCTTAACTGTCAAATTTTTATTCAAAACTTCTCCTTCCTCATACGTAAAGAAGCCTAAGAGCAGACAGAATGGATTTTGAAGAAAGCATTTTTCAAAAATTCAGTAAAACAAATTCTAGAGAGAAATTTCTCCACAGAGCCCCAGATTAAACATGAGCCACATTTTAATTAATTCTGTATGCAACAGCCTTCAGCATCTGTCAGACCCACAGCTTGACTTTCCAACAAATTCAGTGTCTGGACATTCCCAAAGACACTTGCCCTTCAAATGCGTTTTTGTGCAGCAAGTTAATTTGTCCCAACTTTTGGCAGTGCTGGGACTGGCAGCATTACTCACATTCATCACAGAGTTGATCTCAGCCACTGCCTCATCGTCCGTGGGGAACTGGTAGATCTGCACTCCATTGCTGACCAGCTCGCTCATGATCTTGATCTTGAACTTGTGCAACTCGCTCTTGGAGATGGTGTCTGCTTTGGCAATGATGGGGATGATGTTCACCTACAGCAGCAGGGAGGAGGGAAGGACAAACACCCAGGTGAGCAGCCGTGTCGGGGTGACCTGGGTCCTGCCCCACTGGCTGCTTCACATTTACACTTTCCATTCCCTAAAACCTCCACGGGGCTCTGATTGCTCAGGAGCTGCAGCCCAGCCGAACACTAGAGGGAAGAGTTTTCCAGCACTCATTAGGCTACAAGGCTTCAGAGAAACCAAACACCCGGCGCTAAGTACTCAAGGAGCAGATCAAAGGCTCTGCTCTGCCGATGTATTTTGTTACACACATCAGGGAGGCAGAGACAGGGTAACTGTCACATCCCTGCTGCCACCCATCCACTCTGGCTGTGCTGACAGGCCGCTTTAGAAGACAAGCACAAGGATGAAATGCTGCACTGAGCTGATGGAGCCTGCCTGTGCTCAAGCAGAAAGAGCAGGGACTCCTCAGATCCCTGGCAGCAGCTGCAGATCCTCCCCAAGGACTCCCTGGGCCTCTTGCAGAGGATCACACCTCAGGCTCGCTGTGTGGACCACCCAGGGAAGGTGCAGGGTGCCACACAGCAGACAGGAGATCTGCTTTCATGCTGTTCTTGCTCAGCTTTGGTTTCACATCAGCCAGCAGTCACCATACCCCACACAGCTTCATTTTCATCATCCCAGGCTTCAAAGCCACCCACAATCTGCAGGGTGGGGAGGTCCCCCTCTGCCCAGTACCCACCACGATCAAGAGCAAATGAGGGCCACATCCTACATCCTTCAGGTGGGATGGGGCTCACTATGGCCTTGTGCTTGAGAGAGCTACAGCAGGGCAGGATCTGTCACAGGAACCTCTGCTAGATAATGCTGCTGTGCCCAGAAAAGCCAAGTCTGATACTGCAAACCACTGCTAAACAAACAACAACAGAACTCATCTGTGAACAGCAGCCAAATTCAGAGCAGTAAGACACAAGAATTCAGACAAATAAGGGGAGAGTCTGATTTGCCATCTAACATTTCCCAACAGCCAACGCTTTTTGTCCTACAGAGCTGAAATTCATAGCAGCCAGCTGATCTCCAATGGGTGCCCATTAAAAGAAATGGCCTTGCTTTCCCAGCTCAAGTTCTCTTTGTAGCTCAGTGCTTTTTCCATTCTCCTTGGGTTCCCCGCCCCCGTCTCTGGTTTAGCACTCAGGAAACACAAGAGCATTTACTTGCTGCAAATGAAGATAGTCTCAATTTGCTCATTGCAAATTTATCTGAGAGGCTAAATTCCTTTTTCTCAGCCACTGACCTGGCCTCTTTTACCAAGGACCACAAGCCCCCAGAACAAGGTCTGCTGCTCACTCCACTGCTCAGCAGGTCCGTGTCCTCATTACCAGGGTAAAAGGGCCATGGCCACAGCTGGGTGCCTCGCTGGCCTGCAAAGAGCTGAGCAGGCTTGGAGCCACATCTCCTGCAGAAAAAGGGTCAGCTCAGGGCTCACGTGCCCCCCGCTCTGGAGCGGGATCTGCGAGGGGACAGGCACTGCCAGGGAGCCGGGCTGGGCTCTCTGCAGCCAGCCAGGCACAGTCCGTCTACCTACAACCACTTCTGAAGATGCTTCTGCTCTCTGCCTGTAACTAAATATCCCAAACAACAGCTGGCCATGAGCTCAGCCAAACAGATATTGTTTTACAGTACAATGGAAGATTTTGTTTACAAAACAGCTTTACCCGGAAGGGATTTTGTAAATTTTACACTAAAAGTAAGATTTGTTATTGAAATCATCACACAGATTCAAAAGACTGCCCAGCACCTGATGCCAGGCCACTGGTGGGCTAAAGCAAAGGTGGAACCGAGCCAGGGTCCTACAAACTCTCTGTTAAACCAGGCTCAGAGGCTGAGCCAGCAGAGCACAAAGCATTGCCTCTTATACACATTTCATCTCCATGTGCTCTGTTCCTCATCTGTAAAACAGGGGCCACCAGCCACGAAAAGCTGCCCAAGAGGAAGGCCCAGGGTCAGGTGTGCTCACACAGCAGTGCATGTCTCCTCTGCTCAGCCACAGTCAGCACTCACTGTCGCCATCCAGAGAGAGCCCGGAGTCTGCTGACACCCCCACTGCCCACACACTGCCCCCAGCACCACTGCTGGGTGTGCACTGGGGAAGGGGCACGGGGCTGCCACGCACGAGCCTTCAGGGAGCGCCTGGAAAGCACCCCAGTGACCTGCAATGACACTGGAGCACAAATGCAACATAAATCCCAAAACTATCAATGGGCTCTACTTGCTCGTTCACTTCCCCGTGCCTGCCTGTGCGACGCCACCACAGCAGGAGATCCAGGATTTCCCATGCTGTGGCAAGAAGGGAGATGAGAGCAGAGGGATAAAATGACTCCAGAGAGGTCTATTTAAGTGGAAGTTTAGAAATATAAAAAGCTTGCGTGTGCACAAAGTTTTCATCTCTGCACAAGTACAAAGGATTTATTTTGGTACTACCCAAGGACCACATTAAAGGCAGCCACAGGGAGATGTGAAAAGTAGGGTATGCAGAAGGAAAAGAATGCTTTGTGGGACCACCAGCACCAAGGGGAATCGTGCAAAAGCTTTCCTCCAAACATATTTCTGGGAACATGTAATGCTGGCACTGCACCAAGAGACAAGAGTTTATTAAGGGAAAGTTTTCGGATTCCTGATGAAGTCAGTGTAACAGGCACTACAGTTACAAACAGCCCACTGCAATGGGAAGCCAGTGCCTGCTCTGGGCTGGGGCCAAGCAAAAGCAGGCCTGAGCCCCAGGCAGTGAGGGCAAGGAGCAGGGACTGCAGCAGAGGGAACTCTGCCTGCCAGGAAACAGAGCTGCACATGAACAGCAGCCAGAGAAGAGAGTGCTCCCTCCATGTAGTCCAGGGGATCCCCAGGTCCTGCCCTCTGTAGGATGATCAGCACCTGCCACCTGAAAGGAACCACTTTGCTGCTAAAACACTGCTCTGAAAGACAGAAAATTCTTGTGAAGGAAACAAGAGATGCTGCTGCCACTGGTGACCTTTGAAGCCTCCTGCAGCTCCCTGGAAACCAGTTGGAACACCCAAAAGTGTGTCAGAAACTTGCTCTGAGCTGCAGGAACATCAGCAAGTAGCCAGTTAAATAACCTACTGCCCCACAAGGCAGAATAGCTCATACACAAAGAAACAACCCACAGATAGACCCTTTCATGACCCACTTTCAGGATTCCCATGACCTTGAGAATCCTCACCCTATTTACACTTTCAGAAGACATTATGATCTCCTATCCAGATCACCTGGTACTGCCAGCAGTGACAGCTTCCACACTCCCTGAGCACCAACACACACAAATCTTCTCCTCAGCCCTTGTCTCCTCAGCACTGACCACCACCTCAGGACATCTTCAGTTTTGGTGGCTCTCAGCCCCTCTGTCCCTGCTGACAGGTCAGGACAGCAAAGGTGGCTCCAGTTTTCACAGTTCAGCTGCTGGAGCTGGAGGCTTCCTCACCTGCACAGCTTTATAAATACCAGCTAATCCGGGTGAGATTCTTACAGTGAGGGATGCTCTAGAATTTACACAACCAACCTGAAAACACGTTTTTCCTGACATTTTTCAGAAGAGTCTATGAGAAAACAAGCACAGGACCTCAGCAAGCACCAGCAGACAAAGCTTTACCAGAGTCCTAAAAAGGGCCCAGCTGCCATGCAGGATGGAGTCCAACATGAAAGGAACAAAACCTTCCACATGACAATCAGTACCAACAGAAGCATTCCAGAAAGAGGGCCCGTGGTCTGCAATGCCTTACCTTGCTGTCCAGCTTCTTCATTGTCACCAGGTCCAAGGACTTGAGCGAGTGCCCCGTGGGCGTGATGAAGTACAGGCAGACGTGGATCCTCGTGTCGTGGTAGTTGAACAGGGACCGGCGGATCTTCAGCTCTTCTTGCAAATAGTTTTCAAACTGCGTATCAATGTACTCTACTATCGGCCTGTAACTAAAACCAGCCCATTAGCAACCAGAGACTGCAACAGTTTAAGGGCTTAAGGAGTTCTCCCAGACATTCCATGGTGTCACTTAAAGTGGAGTTATAAGACTCAAACAATTTAGCCATCAACAGGAAATGTGTGGTGTTTACACACAGACCTTATAATCCAAAGGTTACTGCAGATTCCTGAGGCTGCACTGCAAAGTCTAAGGACAGTGGAGCATGGGAAGATGACTACTTCCCCAGACCAAACTCTGCCCACATCTCAGGGCTGAGCCATCTGGCTTAGCAATACAACATGACAAGGAGAGACCCTGGAGTCCCAGAAGCCTTTACCTGGGGCTTGAACAAGACATTTGTGTAATTAAATGAGACAAGTCCAGAAACGCCAACCACTGCCACAACAGATAATTCCTGACCCTGCACTGAGGACAGCTTGCTAACTGCTCGCACTGCTGGAAGACACTATTCCCTGCTGGAAAGACCTCCTACGACCTCTCTTTTTGGCTCTCCACCCAATCCCCGCTACGCTCCGTCCCCAGAGCCAGCGCTCCCCGGCACCAGCTCTGCCGTGCTGCCGCAGACCCGCAGGCAGCCCACGCGCAAGCACCGCGGCAAGCCCCGCAAGGCCGAGCAGATGGCACGAGACCTGCCTTTCATCTTTATTGATCTGATCCCCAAATCCAACGGCGTCCACGATGGTGAGCTTCAGGTGCACGTTGCTCTCCTGCAGGTCGTAGGTGCGGGGCCGCAGCCGCACCGCGCTCTCGTAGTGACTCGCCTCCTCCGTCTCAAACGTGGTGTTGAACAGGGTGTTCATCAGGGTGGATTTCCCAATGCCAGTCTCACCTAGGAAGGACAAATCATCAGCTCACTGCAGCATGGGTTTGTCACAGGTGCCTCAAAGCACATTAATTAGAGAGCAGAACTAAATCACGCTGTGAAAGGTCACTACAGATCGCTTGTGGACACACACGTAACTGTCACACGGGTATCTGCCCTCCTGAAGGCCTCCCACGCTTAATGCAAAGCCAACACAGAGCACTTGGGTCTCATCTCCCAGGGAGTATCATAGAGCACAGCAAAACATACCATTTTCCTCTCCACGTCCCCTGACTTTGCTTGGGATTCTGCACTAGAGAAGCTCTGGAGAGCACAGTTTTAGGAGCCATTGAAGGATGCCTGGGATGCATCACGAAAAGCTCCATCCCAGAATATTTGGCTGACAAGCTGTTCGTGAGCCAGAAAGGCTTTGAACTTCTGCTCCTCGTAACAAAACCAGACTCTGATAATTTCCAGATTGGCCTGCAAGGGACCCCATTTAAACTGCTCATTCACTGCACACACAACTACTGGCCACAGCAGTGAACAGAGGCAAGACCCATGGAGACAACCTGCTACTCCCTGCTCATTTCCCAGGCAGTCCATCCTGCCACCACTTCAGAGACAGGCACTGCTGAGGAGCCCCACAGCAGGTACCCTGGTGGGAGAGCAGGAGTGGGAGCAAAGTTCTGTTCCAGGGAGATGCCATGTCTGCTGCCAAGGGCTTTGGACTCTTCCCTTCTTCCAGCACCACAGGCTCTGCTCCTCACAGGAGGATAAACACCTCACGTTGCTCAGAGCAGAGGCACAGACTGCTTCCTACCAGCTGTGGCTAAGAGTTGTGCAAGGAAATAAAGCCAGCTGGTGCTCTAGATTAATCTGAGAGGAGATATATGCAGAACTCACTACTGATGTCAGCTGCATTCTCCTCTTCAGCTGTGGGCACTGTTGCGAGTAGGAACTGGCAAACAGGGTGGGGCTTTTTCTCTCTTGTCCAAAAGAAACCCAAAGGCCAGATGAGAATGTAGGAGTATCCATTCTGGTATCCCCAAGAATGATACTAATTAAAGCCATGTTGCCCTCTGCTGCAGTTACCCTTCTGCTAAAGAACAAGTCTACGAAGTTCAAGACTGTGATTCCAGCCATGCTCTTTACTTGTGGTGTGGATATGCCAAAGTGGCTTGGGTGTGGCCCGGGCACCTTCTCAGAGTTGTCAGGTTGCCATTGAACAGTCTACACAAAGCCACAGGAGCTGTTCTCTCTGGATGTATTTTTGCTGGTCTGGCAGGTCACATACTTCAGACCTCATACACCATACAAGAACCAGCCAAATCAAAAATAATGCTCATCTCATCACTGGAGCAATTTGTCTCTAGTACTGCAGACAGGATTGCCTGCTAGATCACATCAATACCAAAGTTAAAAACCAGGAATATAATGAGGTTATTTTAAAGTCAGCTCCTTGCACCTGCTCACAATCTCCCAGACAAACACACTACAATCAGTAAGAACAGGAACACTCCCCCTCCCTTTCCTGGCATAGAGATGACCATGCTTCAAGCCCTCTGATCCACCTGGGAAGGCATTGACCAGGCACAGCTCAGACACAAACCTCTAATTCTAGATTTGGGGTGGAGGTTTACACTCAGAAATTACCCAGTTATCACCAGCAGCTCTCAGCTAATCCACGGTGCATCTGACTGCATCTGTCAGGACATCATATTCACCAAGAGCTGCTCGTGCCAGCCAGCCCAGTTTGCAAATGGAAATACTTAACTAGCCATATACAGTCTTTCCTTAATCCTTCCTATTGCAAAGCTACTGCAGTGGAGGGGATGAGCAATTCCTCGCTGATTACGGAAATTCTCCTGGTTTGACTCAATGGGATTTAAGAGAGTTTGGCATTTCTGACTTGCTTAAGTCACTGCCAAGGCTTGTGGCACAGCAGGACACACAAGAAACCCTGGCCCCAGCCTCAGCCCACGTCTGCCTGCCGAGGACTGCGCTCACCCACACAGAGGATGTTGAAGCTGAAGCCTTGGGTGACAGACTTGCTGACCAGCTGATCGGGCAGACTGTCGAAGCCCACATGGCCCCCCAGGGAAAGGTTCCTCTTCTCTTCATTCTGGTAGGGAGAAGAAGCCAGATTAGCAAACTGCACTGAGATGGCAAATGAGATTGATGAGACCCAAGACCAGGATTACCCACCCTCCTGGGCACTGCACAGCCACCCACACAAACCCCAGCACTGCCCTCGAGAGCTCGTGCTGTGGCACACCACAGCACAACCCCCCAGCAGCCACCACCAACAGGAGAGAGGGCGTACAATGCTGATCTCTGGAGGGAACTGGGAGAACTGTCAAGCTCCAAAGAAAAGAAAACACAAATGTGAGGTCCAGCTACATGCAGCTGGGGGGATTAGCAAAGGACACCCCACCACTGTATGTTTTAGCACTCATTTCTCCTCAACTTCCTTGATTTCATTTTCTTAAACCTTCCAGCACTGAATTCAACTTGACAGACTCTGCATTCCCCCAAGCACTGATCTTTTTGCCTTTGCTGCTGCCACCAGCAGCGTGGTCTGTTTGCTCAGGCACTGGGGGTGCTGGTCCCGCAGGCAGGGCGAGGAACCCTCTCGCTTTACCATCTGTGACCACAGTTTTCCACTGTTCCTCTGCTGTTCCTGTTCCTGCCTCCCCCATGTGCACTTTGTTCTCCCTTCTGTCTCCTCCCTCCCCCAGATCACCTGCAGAAGCTTTGCTCAGGAACTAAGACAGTAAAATCCGAGGAGACAGCCACTCTATGACCTGTGCTGTACAGAAAGGCAGGGCAGAGCAGCTATAAAATCCAGCAAAAAGGAGCTGACAGAAGGATAATTTCTGTTTCCAGTAGTTAAAAAGGGAAAGTTTAGATTTGGACAAATATTTCATCAGATTTGCCACCTCTGCACAACCAAGCAAGGCTGCCTGAACCCAGGGGCCAGCCCACTGCCCCTGCAGCCCTCAGGCATCCTCACCCATCTCTGGAGAGGCAAGGAGACAGGATTTCAGAGCACCATTCACTCACCCCCGCAGTTTCTTTGGTAAATGACTGTTTTCCTTAATCACCAGCACACAGAGAACATGGGGATGGAAAAAATGTCTGCCCTTGGCCTAGCTCTGCTTCTTCTGTCTGTTCCTGACAACTGGAGCTTAACGTTTCAGCACTAAGTCTGTGAGACAGGACCATCCCCGAGAAGAGCCTAAGCTGCCTGTCAAACTTTAAATTAATTCAAGAGGAAAATAAAGGAACTGATGTGATAAGCCTTGCCTATTGCTCTGTGCCTGCAGTAAGATTGTTAAACAAAACACAAACCTTTGTTCAACTGCATCTTGAGTCAAAGCCTTCTTTAGTTCTGCCTTTGGTAGAACAAATATTCTCAGCTTTGTAAAATAAACCATTTAAATCACAAAAACAACTTGTGAACAGCTGAAGCAGCTCCTGTGCCTCACACAGAAACCTGCTGGCTGTCCTGATTAGCATTTGGTACCCATTTTCAGATGATTTCAGCCCAGTGCACTCCTAAGGGACTCCCTGGACAGAAACACAACCGAATCCCAGCTGGGCCCCTGTGATCCAACCTGTTTCATCCCACCAGGATCGATCACACTCACTAAGCAGAAATAGCAATCAGCTACAGTTTCCCTGTGCAGTTGATGGCAGCAATTAAGGTTTTAAGGTGGCCAAGAGTTCAGGTGAATTAAAAATAAAAAAGGGCCCCTAAGACAGGGTTTAACTTTCTTCCATTCACCTGTCAGCACATGGAGATGCTAAAGGTCAGACCCCAGAACACTGGGGCTGAAAAGTGAGTCTGTGCTGCTCCAGGCAGCCCAGTGCTGAGCTGTGGATCTGGCATGGGATGGTGCAGTCACACAGGGAAGGGGAGCTGGGGACACTTGTGTACTGGGAAGGGACTCGGAGTCTGTTCAGGTCTGGTTTTCCCCTGAAGGAACAGGCTGTCACAAGGCACAGGAAGCCACTGCAGGCACCAGCAGAGCTCGGGGGGCTTCCTTGGGCTCTCAGCCCATTCCCTCAGCCCCCCCTTCTCCTCTTCCCCATGTTTCTCTGAGCCACCACCATACAGAGCTTAAAATGCCAGTTCCCACCACTGCAATGCAGTGACGGCCGAGAGCTGTTCCCACAGAAAGTCACCCCGTTTGATGGTTACACTTTGTGTCTTTTCATTTTAAATAATAAACAAAACCAACAAAAACGCAAACTAGAAGCCTGGGATGACATTTTGGATGGGAAATAAATAAAGGCTGCCGATGGCTATGATTAGGCTGAAAGTGCCCGAGGCTGGGAGGAGGTTTCCAGGCAACAGGCAGCACCACTGCTCGGGATTTTAAAATAGGCTCCAGCTCAGCAAGGCTGCATTTAAATAGGCTCCAGCCAGGCAAGGCTGCATTGAGAACTCAGTCATGCTTTGGCTGCTGGAAACCCAAACGTGGCCACACAGGGCTTCTTCTCTTCTTTTTTTGGCTTTCAGTTGCTGTTTGTTACGGGACAGGAATACACTCACTCAAAACTGCTCACATCTCTCAAAGCTGCTAAACCAACGAGACAAACCTCAATGAAACAGTTTTGCCAGTGACCTTGAAATGCAGTTTCCTTCCATTTCTGTAAGCAGCAATAATAATCTGGTTGAAGTTCAAGGCACTGCCGATACCAAGGCAGAAAACCATTTGCTGTGCTTGCAGGGCGTTCAGCTGTCATTCAGCTCCAAGGGGATTTTGCTGTGTTAGGACAAACAATGCTAACAGCTGCTGGGAAGTAATAAGATTAAAAAGAGAAAGAAAGGGAAAAAAAGGTTTCACTGTTTTATTCTTTCCCTCCAATCCATCGAGCTTACAAACCTGACAGCCTTGTGAACACAGCCAGTACTTCTGCTCACTAGTGGTGTTTGGTGTTGACCTGCGCTGGAGAGGAGCCTGTCCACCATCCTGAGGAGCAACCCCGAGTGACCTGCCCTTTTGGCCAGCTCCCACACACCCAGGGTGGCTCAAGGACAGCTTGACACAGTTCACCTGCTAGTAAAGACAAGGTCACCTCCAAACTGAATCCTTTCCAGCAGAAGCAGCCAGCCTGCAAGGCTCAGCATAAATAATCAATCCAGAGCACAAATGCTGCAATAAATGAGAGCAGCAGTAAAGCAGCAATGTGGGGGGGTTTTGTTGGTTTTGTTTTAAACAAAAGGTAAGGATTTCTGTAGGAGTTTTTCCACACTTTGTGCCAGCAATGAGACTGCGCTGCAGGACAGGAGCTGGCAGGTTATGTGGCAGAGCCAGATGGGATCAGCCATGGCAAGAGCCAGGCAGGAACACAGCCCTGCCCTTTCCAGTTGCACTGGTCCCTGAAGCGTTCCCACCCTCCCCAGCACCTGATGAGAACCAGGTCCCTCATCTCATAGCATGGAGAGACCACTCTCCTTCTTACCAGGCCAGAGCCCGTCCTGGGGCTGCAAATAACCTCGAGGCAGCCGACCTCTCCTGAAGCCCATGTCATCATCACACAACACGATAATTAAGAGTTTGCAATGGCTCCGAGTGGGAACTCCCACCACAAACAGCCACTGCAGCCCTGAACATCACTTCGTGGGCCACTAATGATGGGCATCCTACGATGAGCAGCTACCAGGGTTTAACTTGCAGCCTTTGAACGTTGCTCTTCAAAGGCCCTTCTGTGCCTTGAGCTGATCTTCAGGATTGAGCAGAGAGCCAAGGGGATAATTCATATTTTGAATCTGGAATTTTGAGGGAAATGAAAGATTCATCATAAGGCCACAGCAGAATTTATGTATTTCCAAATCCAAAGTCCTTTAAACGTTTTCACAGACACTGTCCAGGCAACAGGCACATGGATGGCATCTGTGGGCACAGCCACAGGAACAACAGTCATCCCAGAGGGACAGCGATCCTTAGCTCTGGTTTGACAGAGACATCACAGAACCCTCCTCTTGGCATGCAGCAGAAAGACACACGTGCCCTTGGCAGCACCGATGGACACAATGAGCTGAGCACCCCAGGAACTGAACCAAAAACTCCAAACAAACACAGTGCTCCCATCAGCTGTAAGGCACCAGCACCCCGGACACCGGCGTGGAGGCTGGGATGCATTTGGGATGTACAATGGCACACTGGCGTATTCCTGTGGCCTCATCAGCACAGAGGCGCCCAGGGAACCAGGAGCTGCAAAGCCAGCCCAGCTTCGGAAGGACACCCACAGCAGGGTCCCGCAGGGCTGGAGCCGATGGAGCAGCGTCGCTGCGGGCACCCGGCCACAAACCACTTCCACAGCAGATGAGATGCTATTTGCCCCTCTATTGCAAGTCAGACAAGAAAAGGCAGCAGAGAAACACAATCAGAGAGAACAAATGCAGATCCCTGTAAGAAGGTCAATACAGTATCATGTACTAATTAGGCTCTTCCTCCTAGACAGGGTGATTAAAGAAACCTTCGAGGAGAAATGCACAGGCTACACCATCAAACTTGTGCCTACGGTTCAAAAAATAAAACCTGCTCACAGCTTCTCTTCATGCTTCACCTCCAAACTGGCATCAGTTTCAATCTGCGTCACTACATTTTTCAGTAGCTTCTTCCAGGAAAAGGGGTTTTATCACTGCCTGCACAGCCCAGGGGGGATGTCAGCAGTGGGACCAGCTCCACGGTCAGCTGCCCCTCAGCTGCACAGTGTTCCAGCTGGAGCTCCTGGTGCAGAGCAGAGCAGCTCAGTGCTTTTAGATGTGCTGCCCTCTCCTTAATTTCACCAGGAGCACCATGAACAGACTGGACCTTGGGTAGAAAAGGCCATTCTGACATCAGCTGGTTAAAAAAATCTCTAGGAGTATCACCTTTCAATTAATCTCAAGCAGAAATTCCCCTTGGTGACATATGCTCGTGTTTCCTGCTTGAGACAACCCTCGGTTCTGTTTTCCTGAGTGACGCAGGTGAAAGCATATGGGTAAACAAAAGTGTAATCCAACGCCACCATCAAAAAAGGTGATTTTTTTAAAGAAGTTGGCATGATGGGAGCTGTAATGTAAACCCCAGGCCCAGCTACAGCAGACTCATCAGCGTACAAACAACTGGTGAATAGAACCAGGAGGGAAAATCCAAAATCACATGGGTTAGCTGACAAACACTGAAGACTCCTGGACTTTTACCCTGAGGGACAGCACAGCACTTCTCTGTATCTGAGCTGCCCTTTCCCAGTTCTACATCACAACAAAACCTAAGTGAGAAAGATGAACAGATGACTTTTTCCAAGGCTGAACAGTGAAGGCCTAGAGGGAAAACAGGAGGGAAATTCAGTCCTTTCTTCTTTCTGCTGCATGAAAAGGGCTTACACTCGAGCAGAGACCTTCAACCCAGAGGCATCTGATGCTCCCCAATGCTTCCTCAGGCACCTCTGCACTGCCAACAGTGTCTGCCTGAGCTGTGTCCAGGCTGCAGCTCCCGGCACACCAGCCCCATGCAGGTGGAAGCACAGCCCTTCAGAGAACTTCTGTCTTCCAAGAGCTCACAAGGCACCTGTATTTCAGGTCCTTCTCTTCCCAGACTTTTTCCATTTCCATTTTCCACATACACTTAGCAAACAGCAAGAGGCAACAACATGATGTCTGCATGGCACTTTTCCACAGTGCTTCAATTCCCACTCCTGAGGCACACTTGTGTTTCCACATTCCTCAATCCTGGGTGACACCATGACCTTACACAATACCAAATCCTCCAGCACTTGGCAGCACGGGTCCCCCTCCAACCTGAGTGCAGTGGCTATCTGTATCGCACCATGATATTCCCATGGGTGCATCGCTTCCCACTGCAGCAGCACACGCAGACCTGGAGCCACGGAGCAGAGTGCCAGGCACCCTGGAACCATGGAGCAGTGTGCCAGGCACCCTGGAACCATGGAGCAGTGTGCCAGGCACCCTGGAGCCACAGAGCAGA
>JAYRBT010000028.1:6936163-6958227 GCA_036023395.1 Myiotriccus ornatus | reverse complement strand
CTGCGTGGCCGCCCCCGCCGCGCCCGCGGAGCCGCGGGCAGCGCGGCCCGAGCCGCCCGCAGCGCTGGCCCCGCCGCCCCTGGACGACGAGGCCGGGCCCCGCTCCCCGGGGCTGCGGCGGGGGCCCAAGGCCCACCGGGGCGGCGAGGAGACCGTGGTGCCGCTGGAGCATGCGGAGCACCAGTGGCTGGTGCTGGCGGCCGGCGGGCAGTGGACGCAGCAGCTCCACGGGCTCCTGCTGGGCGATGCCAGCCTGGCGGCTCGCAGGGACTTCGTGTCCGGCTTCACCGCCCTGCACTGGGCCGCCAAGAGCGGCAACTGCGACATGGTGACCAACATCATCCGGGCGGCCGAGAAGGGGGGTGCCCGCGTCAACGTGGATGCCCGGTCACACGGCGGGTACACGGCCCTGCACCTCGCCGCCATCCACGGCCAGGAGAAGATCATCACCATGCTGGTCTACAGCTACCACGCCAACACCGACCTGAGGGACTACAGCGGGAAGAAGGCTCACCAGTACTTGAGGGAAGGGACCTCCCTCACGATCAGGCGCCTGCTGGGGGACCCCAGCCTTTCCCAAAACATGGAGCACTCCATGCCCATCAAGAAGTCCACAAAGCTTGCAGCTTCAATCTTGAGCTCCACTAGCACCTTCCTGGGGGTCATATCCGATGACATGGCTTTCTACGATCTCACCAAGGGTTTAAGGAAGCCCTCGACTTTAAACAAGCTTCTGGCTGCCACTACAGGCCCGAGGAGGAAGCCAAAGACCAGAGGGGGCTTCCCTTCATATTCCTCCCTCTCCGAGGTGACGGAGGAGGACGAAGAGGTCGTCATGAAACGCAGACCCGTTTCTGAGCTGTTCTTTGGCCACTAGCCTCTGCCTTACTGTGATCAAAATTGTTGAATAACGTGGCTGGTGTCTCAGTTTCTCTCGCAGAAGCAGTTTGGATTTCTTCTCTCCGTGTCTGTCATTTTGGATGTTTGACTGAATAGTTGATCCGGTCTGGATCCAAAGTCCACAGGATGGAAACCCAGCTCCAGATGCCTGCGGGAAGGGAGCTGCCAGGAAGTGCTGTATGTGCTGTCTGTACCATCGTGCTGATGCACTGGTGGAGACCACAGACTTTATACTTGATGCTTGAAAAACTAGAACAGCCTCTGTGTGTGTAGACAGGGGAAAATGCTTGAGGTACAGCCATCTTGATGTGTGTTCCTCGGTTGGAGAGCAGAAGAAAGGTGAAGGATTGTGTATTTTACACTGTGAACAGCAAGCTGGTAGCTGGCTACTTTAACAAGGCTTGTTATCTAGCAGGCTTAAATTATCAGAGGAAAGATACATAGTTTTCTATGATGTTTCTGATTATTTTGGTAGAAGAAGAGGGATATTTCTTTTTACAAAAATTGTGTACTTTTTCAAAACAAAGTTTCTCACTATCAGAAATACTAACAATAGTCTCAATTGTTGCCTTATGCATTTCTTTAGATGAACAACTTAAAGAAAAGAGAACCCAACCTTCAACACTCAAGTCACCATGACTTGTCTACCTCAGTTTGGAAGCTTGGTTAGCATTTTAAATTTTTTTTCTCTTCCTGAAAGACTTTTTGACCTGGTGGTACTAACCACATGTCTTGATGATACTGTGAACATTCAAATGTGACTATAGTTCAATCAACTTAATCTGAATAAAAAAACCTTGTTGATAGTGAAAAACTGAACTGAAAAGCTGGGAATCGGAACCTGCAGAGTTTCTAAGTAGCCAACTGGAAACAAAGTTGGGCTTGTGTGTCTGATTCTTTCTGTTTAAAACTTGGCCTTTGATTTTGACCTATTTACAATAAATGTTTATAAACATTGGGCTTTACGTTAAGTGTTTCATGATGGAATGTCTGCACGACCTCTTGCAGTGATGTTTATCTTAACAGCATGATTCACTGACCTAAAACTAGCTCGTCTTTTGTATGATTAACATAATTGTTCTATATAGAGAGCTACACGTAGCTCCAAAAAGCATGCTAACTGCAGGTTAACTAGTATATTTGCAGTGAGATTATTATTTTTTTAATTACCATTTGGTTAAAGGTAACGCAGAGAGGCAGAGCTGTGAACAGAAACTGTCCAAATCCTGGGGCCAGTCTGCTAAAACAGCACGTTTTCTCTAAAATGTGACTAGAAACCTGTATGACTGAGGTGATGAAGGTGACAGTGGTGCTGTGCTGGCTCTGCTTTGCAGCCCCATCAGGTGTGTTGGTTTCCACACAGAAACACTTGTTTGCATGCCTTACCTTTCTGTCCAAGTCAGTGACTTCAGGAATGTGGTTTTTTTCTGCCTTGAACTAAGCCTAGTACTTGTAACTGGCTATAATTGGCTTGTGCCAAGCAAGGAATGCTGTAGGACTGAAGGTGGAGGCACTGCCCTCTTTGCTTTCAAGTGCTCTCCCTGAAGTCCCTGGAGTTGTGCCATCGGTGGGGAGCGTGATCAGAGCTTGCACCTGTTCTAGGAAGAGACTGGATTATTCTGCACCGGTCTGCTTCTGTATTGAACTAATTAAGTTGTTAAGCAAAGGTTAATGATCAAGCACCTCATGACTTCTATATTTGGAGTAGGGTTTAAAAAAAATAAAATCCAATTTGCTGCGTAGCTGTTGTGTGACTGCTGACCAGCGTGGTCCTTCGAAGCCTTGATTTGTGCTGCACTGTGTCAGCCCACAGAGTCCATGTAGAAAAGGGCTCTGTTTTAAAGTGTCTTTCTAAGTGTATGGACATGAACCACTTTTTTCTGTATTTCCTGGGACACAGAAGTGTGTGTGTGCATTCCTGTTACCTCTGAGACACTGCAGGGCTGGCGTTTGTTTCTGTGGGAATTGCAAACACTCCAGTTTGCCTCGGTCTTATGGGGAAGTTTGTTCACTAGCTATGGCTGTGGGCTTGATACCTGTTCAAACAACATCACTGAACTTTTAGTGCTCCCTCTGAATAAAGCTTACGTGAGCTGGAGGCAGGGTTTAAGGATGGAGTGGTTTGTGTTTATAAAAGCCCAGCTGACTAACCTGTAGAGCGTGGTTATGACTTCATCTCCAGGAAAGTAGGGAGAAGGTTTCATTGCTCCTGTATTGTTCTGTCAGAGAAGTCATAGTTGATAGAAGACTTCATTACAACATGTATCATCAAGGAAATTCTGCACTACTCCTTCCTCAAAGGCACTGTGGGATGAACTGGTGTGATGGGAGAATGCCCAGCAGGAGCCCTCCCAGCACCACCCAGGGAGTGCTCCAGGCTTGGCAGGAGGGTTGGGACACAAAGGTGGGGCACTCCAGGTCGGTGCTGTGGGTGGGGGGGGCTGGGCTCAGGCTCTGCCAACAAGTTTGTGCTGTGACTCAGCTCATTCCTCTTCCTTGTTGAGCAGATGAAGGAAAAGATAGTCTTTAGGCAGGCTGGGATTAGTATACTCAGAGCAGTACAACTTCAGGTGCAGACAGATACTGAAAGGTATTGCGAATGGACTGCTGTAATCCTAAAAATATATATATATATAGTGCCTTTGGTTTGAAGTAAAACCAGCCTGTCAGCCTGGCTGGGTTTTGGTTTCCTGTGTTGCCATTTACACTGTGGAAGGCACTCTGCAGGATGGTCAGTGATCATGGGAGTGTTTTCCCACCTGAGCCTGAGGGCAGGACTGTTTTATGAATCCCTCAGCTTGGCTGAGTCTCCTTAATTTCACTGTCAAGCCCAAGTCTGGCTGAACACAGTGGAATTTTCACCTGAGTGAATGAGAGCTGTGGAGTTTAGCCAGGATGCTTTCACAGGCAACAGCTGAGGGACGACTGTGGCCCCCTCAGCACCCTGGCCGGGGCAGGGGCTGTGCCACAGTGTGCCATGGGCTGGGCATGCAGCCTTTTGAACCCCTGGCCCAGCCCAGAGCTGGGAGCTGCCTTCCACATCATCAAAGCTGAGAGCAGGAAAGGTAAAAACAAAATACCCTGGGCTCTGTTTCTGCCCTGGGGAGAGGGTTTAGTGGTGGGGAGGGGTGGCAGCTTCTGGAGGCTGGCAGTGGAAGGCACAGATAAGGCACAGCAGCTCAGATTGTATTTTGCCTTGGCTACTACCCTGCCTACTTGCCACGTCTCAGTTTTCCTGCTATAAAGTGGAGATAATCACCTTGGTCACTTGCTTAAAGCACAGTCTGTGCTGATACTCCAACTGAAATCAAGATAATGTTTTTAGAGCTGGAGGCAGCACGAGCAGTGTCATTCAGTGGAGCACCTACACAAATAAAACCAGCTTGAATCTTAGTTCAGCAGCACTGCAGATCAGCAGAGCTAATGTTTGTCTGACCCTGGCTCAGTCTGCTAGGGATAACTTGGTCTATCTGTCCCTCAGACATTTTGTTCTGAGGAGTATCAGCTCACAAACCTTCTCCTCAGAGCTCTGCAAACAAACCTCAAGCTATGATTCTACACAAAGGGGCAGACTTTGTCCTCCCAGATGTGTTTGAGCAGTGTGAGGCAGCATGGGTGGCATCAGAGATTTCTGGCCATCTCCATTCCCTTGCGAGTGCTGCAAGAAGCACCTGGACTAGGAAAGCCCTGGGAAATGCTTCTGCACTGCAGAGGAGTCTGAATGAGATTTCAGCTTCATCACAAACCCAAGGTCCAGTGGAAGAGTTGCTGAGTAACTCCAGTAGACCAACAGGAGCTGCAGGCACCAGCTGGAGGTGGAGGAGGCCTTCCCAGAGCCCACTAATTCTCCATCACTCATCCCTTGCTCCCACTCTTCATGTTTCACCATGACCTACATTCCTGGGATGCATTTGTCTCCTGATTTGCATGTTAATCTGAGTAAAATGGCAACATGGCAGTTTTTGCTCTCTCCAGTCATTTGTACTATTGTGGGACCCCCATATTAAAGGTTGTTAACAGGGACTTGGCCGGAGTGTAGCTTGGGCATGAACAGCGTGGTGTTTGTTTGCTGCAGGGGGAGAACAGGGACAGAGCAGGACAGCACAGATCAAAAACTCTGCCTCCTAATGAGGAACATTTCTATTCCAGTTCCAATTATTTCACTAATTTATAAGACAAAGCAAGTCATTAAGCACATCGAGCCCTTATCCTGTTTGTAACCCCAAACCAGGCAAAATAGATCCATGCTGTTAATACTAGCACAGCTTTAGTATGCCTCCTTCCCTTTCTGGGAGGTAGAAAATAGAAGTGTGCACAACAAAAGTGATGCTGCCAGTGTTCAGCTTTCCTTTCCTTGGTAAAAATTCTGCTCTGTGTTTGCCCAGTTAGAGTGTTATTCCTTTTCTTCATCTGAGAGCACAAGTTTCCAGCCAAACCCAAACCCCCATTTCCCAAGAGAAAAACCATCCATCCCCATCACTTTGGGACCCTCCAGACAAGGTAAGAGACCCCAGCTGAGAAGCACAAGTACTGTGGACTCACTGCTAACACAAACCAAATAACCTTCATTTCCACTGAGTGGAACCCGAGTCCCAAAATGCGCAAGCCTTTGACATGAGGTCACGGTCCTGGGGGGCCAGCCCTGCCCAGGTGCCTCCAGGTGCCCTGGTTGTTCTCACCCAGTGCCTCCTGCATGAGGCAGACGGTCACACCAGCAGGTTCACCCCTACGGGCGCAGTGACAAACTGAAGTGCTACAGGCAGACCTTCTCACCACGGGTTTTGTGTGTTCTTCCATCCCTCTCCCACGGTAGTTTCCCCCTTTGCAGCAAAGCACGACAGCTCCAGGCTGGAGCAGCTCGTGCCTCTCCAGGCAGCCCCTGTGACACTGCAGGACACTGACCTTGTGCTCAGGAGGGAGCTGATTCACCCCAGAGGAGGGTCCTGCAGACACCAGCCATCGCACTGGGAGCTGTCACAGGGCAGGGATCTCTGGAGGAATTGTTTCACAAGTGGTTCCCATTTGAGGTAGTTTGGGATGTTGCTCTTCCACCACATGCTGAGCCCATTAGAAAGACCTCTGGCTCTTCATGCACATTTTTAGAAGTGTCTCTTATTCTCTAAATCAGGACTATCTGTTCAGCCCATATTCTCTCTCTGTGGATTTATCTCTGAGATGACTCAGCTTCAAGGCTCATGGGGTATTTCAGAGTCTCTCTGATAACCTTTAATGCCTCTCTTCGTTTAGCAGTGAAATTCATGTGCTGCTTCTTGAGAGCCTTTTGTGAACCCCAGAGGCTGCATGATTCCTACAGGCTGATTGTTCTTTAATGTCTACGTGGGCTCCCTTCAGGCACAGATTAGTTTTGCAGTTCTGCTCCGAGTTTATTTTTAAAAATTATTCAGATGGTTGCCATGAATTCCCAAAGCAGAGAGAACATCTTTTTACTTATTAAATGCAGCTCTCACAAGCACCAAATAGATCTTTTGCAGAGTACATTTGCATTAACTCCTGCAGCCCTTCATTCCTTAATTAGTTCTACATGCAAAAGTTCCCCAGCATAACACGCCAGTGAAGAAAATGAGGCTGGGGCTTAAAACAAAATAATTACGATCCTTCAATTTAGTGCCCAAGAGGCTGAAACAGCAGCTCCTGATCCAGCAGTGACTCTCACACATTGCAGTGGGTGTTAAATGAAATTCTAAAACGTCTAAAATCCTTTCAATTGCTGCCAAGACAGATGGGCAGGATGTGCTGCTGCTTCCACTGACCGCTCCTCCGCTCCCCACCTGTGCCACCGGCTCCTGCTCTGCCTCAGGCGATACAAGGCATCTTCACATCCCAAATCAGGGCCACCTGCTTCTGCTTAGCAGAACAGAAGCTGCTGCCGTTCTTCCCCCACACTGCCCGTGTGTGGGTGGCCAAAGGAGTTGCAGAGCTGTCCTGGAATCCCAGCAGCCTTCCCCGCCGGCACTCCACGGGAGATCCGGGCTCCTGCATTCGCCCGTGTCACCTCCTCCTCAGCGCTCCTCTTCTGCTCTTCCCTGGGTGCAGCTGTCACCCATCCACCCCCCAGCTCACCGCAGGGCTCCCGTGGCCCTTCTCACTGTGCTGGGTCACAGTGCCTCTCACCTGGCATTTAAAGCATCCGCTCTCAGGCTGCACCAGCACCCTGGCAGGGCTGGCACGGCGGGGATTTCCTGCCTGCTCTCCCAGGGGGTCAGTGCAGGCGGCTCCTCCGTTCCCCACGTTCCCCAGCTCACACACACCTGACTGTCCACGCTGAAGTGGCTCAGCACAGGGGAGCTGCCAAGGCCCAGAGGCCCCTGGAAGCCAAGAGCTCCCCAGGGCTGTGGGCAGAGGTAACTCGGTGTCACTGCTGCACAAGTCACAAATGGGAGGCTGGTGAGGAGGAGTATGAACAGTAATGTACAAGCACTGCACAGGGTTTCATTTCCAAAATCCTTACATTTGCAAGATTTGCTTCCCCAGGAAGACCACCAGTTACTGCTACTTACAGTTCAGGTCTTAAATTTGTCTTCTGATGGTAAAGGGTCAGAAAGACCTCTCTGAGCAGTGTGAGATCACAGTGTTGTAAACACAAAGATGCTCTGCATTTCTGGCCATCTTGACTTTGAAACCACATGGCTTAAAGTTGGGAAAAAGCTGCCACATAAGCAATGGTTATTGGTGTGGGGATATAATTAGTGCTCTAAATACCAAACATTCAGCAAAAGGCAGAGGATTCAAAAGCAGGCACTCTTACCCTGTGTAAAACTGGCTGAGCCACAGGATGATTCAGCATCTCCATCACTGGGACAGAGTCCTGCCAGCCCCACAAACAAGTTCAGTTTGTAAGTTCTACATGGAGAAGGGATGTTTAAGTGAATAATGTAAACTGATGTGAAGACAAGAAGATCAGCCAGGGGATGTGGACACCACCTGCCTGACGTGGTCCTGTCTCCCAGCAGGTAAGTTCACTGGCAACCAAGGAGTGTTTCACCCATTCCAGAGGTGCCCAGGGCTGCTCCTCGCCATTCACCTGGGAGCAGGTAAATCACTATTTGCACATCAGACTGTGATTTTAAAAGCCCACATCTATGTTGGTGTGCCAGGAATGCTGCACGTGGCTGCAGCCCAGAGTGAACATCACCACCACCCCTGTAATAAATCGATAACAAATCATCAGTATCAAAGTAGAGACCCACCTGACAATCCAGATCTGCCACTGCTTCAGAAAGGGGGTCTCTGCTTGCCAACAAAGAGGTTCTGGTGCCATCACTGTGTCCATTTTCCACTTTGCCTGGGATTCAGAGTTCTAACAGAGTAACAGGGAGTTAAGAGATGTGAACTGTTTGAAAACAGAGTACAAGTTATTTCTAACGTTGCTCTTTGAAGCATACCTGTGAATGCTGGTGTGGAAGGAGCAGCAGTCACCCTCCCATGACACCAACCCCCAAAAAGATAAGAGAAGCTAAACAGGCTAGGTCTATTCTTCCCCTTAAAGGCAACCTCTGTTACCCAACAGTTATTTCCAATCAGATGTTTTTCCTTCAACTAGGAATAACAGGAATAAACTGCACCTTTGAGTCAGGCTTCTCAAACCATGCAAACACCTCATTTAACATCGCTTATATGTTCTAAAATTCTCCACTGACTCTGTTAGCATCACTTCTGTTATTTTAAAGACCTTTTCCAAAAGGCAGCTTTCAGATTTGCACATTAAAAGCCTGTCTTTAGGGCCTTCTGAGAACCACTGAGCAGATGTACTCACAAGATCTACAGTGTTTGGCCATTTTCCCCCAGGTATTAAGGCAATAACCACAGCACACATGGCAGCTTGGTCTCCGTGCTCCTGGAGTTCTTGTGCCCAGTGAAATGCAATTCCAAAGGAGAAGATGCCTCAGGAACAGCTTCTGTCAGTGGTGATGATACTTACTGTAGTCAGGACACACACCACTAGTAAAACATTTCTTGGTAAAGCCCAACATCGTGGGACAATGAACATCTATTCTGGCTGTGGAAGAAACCTGAGTTCAATTAGTGGCTGCCTTATTCATGGTCTAGGTATGTAGCTCAGATGGAATGTTGTTCTCTCTGAATACTTACAAACAAGCAGAACACACTCAGATTTTAAATACAGCAACATCACTGACTCAACACACATTTGTTTAAAAGATGTTTGCCAAGGGATTTATATAAAGTCTCACTGAAACCGAGTAACCTCCTCCAGGGCTCCCACCTGCCCCACGCTGCAGCAGAGCTCTTCCCCCTCATTCAGGCTTCTTGTGCACACTGACAATTGAAAACTACCCAAAAACAACCTCCTGAAGGTGCTGCCTGAAAAAGAAGCACTTCAAAAGCACAACAAGGACTGTGCAAATGACTGTGCAGGAATAAGCTCAGAGTTTATGATTCCCAAAACTGTTCATTTAAGCTGGCTCCATCACAGATTGGCTCTTTGATGTCAGTGAGGACCATTCTTTTTCTGACCTCCTCTAACAGCCTACCAGGATTGCACAGAGCCAGGAAAGACTCAGGGATGGCAACTGCCAAGAAAGGAAGTAATTATTTTCTTCCATTGCAGTGTATTTTTACTGTGTCACACATCTAAACAGCAGAAGTGAGTGCAGGAGTTTCACTGCCATGGTCCATAACATTTCCTATGGCTCTGTGCAATCCCCCACTCACATCTGAGCACCCTCATGGCTTTTCATTTCAAACATTCAGCCCACCCACAAGAGGCAAATTTTTGTATGGTTCTTTTATTGAGATTGTGTCAATCTAGAAACAGATGGACAGACAACAAGGGTAAATACACGCCGAGTTAATAGGAGCAACACATCCTATCAGTCACGCCCCAAAGGCAGTTTGCTGCACACTGTGAGACACTGTCAGCTGGCCTGTCCAGGTGGAATACACGTCCAGGGTGTGCCTGGAGCACCCCCAGAGCATCTGAGCACCTGCCAGTGCTGTGGCACCAGCTGGGCTGGAAGAACTCACCACAGCGAGCCCTGTGCCATGAGTGCCTGTGGATTTCCAGGGACAGGTCACAACCACCAGTGTCTGGGGTGGGTGTTAGAGGGGGATACTCTGCTCAAGAGTTTCTAATTGTTCTTCGAAAAACTTAATCTGCTCTTCGAGGTCCTTCTGTTCAATCAGCAAGGAGGTTTTGACCTGAACAAAGTGTCGATAGTCCTGGAGCTGCTGCTCCGTCAGGTATTTGGCCAGGATTCCAGAGACCACCCGTTCCCTGCGATCCAGGTTCTCCTTCAGGTCCTTTGCGTCCTCCCGCTGCCGAGACAAGAGCTCGTGCCGTTCGCTCAGCGAGAGCTGCGGAGTGAGAGAACAGAGCAGCACCCTGTGAGAGCTCAGCATTCCTGGCAGGCCCCAGCTCTTCATTTGGAAGCCACAGTCGATTTAATTTAATTACTTCCTCTTGTGGGCTTTGTGTTCCACTTGAGTATTTTCTCGATTGAATTACTCATTCTTGTGGCTTCTAAGGTAAAGACATGGTAAACCCCAGCAAGGCTCACTTCTTCCATGCTGCCCTCAGGAAAAACGTCAATATACTTAACATTCTGGGCATTTTAAGGCATCCTGTAGCCATCTCCATTCAATTAGAAGCTCTTTAAGGCACACGTCTTTGTATCTGGTGCATTGCATGTGGTCAGAGTGCAAATGACATATTAAAAAGATAGAGTGGTTCCTATTAAAAGGTATGTGCAATAAAATAACTGTGATGTAGAGAGTAACTGTTCATCAAAGGCTTCTCAACAAACTCACAAGAGCCAGGCCTTGCTTGTTCTACAGGATTTTTATACCTTTCACATCTAGCCAAGTGTCTTTCAGCTGTAATGATTTTCACATTTGCACTGCTAGAAAATGTCCTGTTTCAGGACAGTGTCCATAAATCCAGCACAGATCAATCATTACTACTGACACCCTAAAAATGGAGCCAAAGATTGAGACTGCTGCTTTTGCTGACATCAGGGCAAATGCAGTGAGTGGGAGATGGTTGTGAAAATGATGGCACATAACCAGGTCTTTATCGGGCATGTTATTTAAACATTTAAGTAAGTGATTTCAAAGTATTTCCTATGAAGAGTAAATAGAGAAACAACTCCCTCCCTGCCAACCACAAAGCCAAAGTCTGGATGAAATACTGCTCAAAATTATTCACATTAACACAACTGACATTTTGGAGGTGGTAAATCCTACTCTCCATGTCACACTGCATGGAAGGACCTGTTTAGTGCTGTTCTGCTGGTGAACTATGATGAACCTCCAGAGCTACAGGTCAGCAGCTGCACAGCTCCAGAAGATCACAGTGTTTGTAACTCTGTGCTTTTCCAATTTCCAAATGAGAGATAACAGCAGGTATTGTGTTGATAAAAACATGTCTAAAAGCAACAAGGACAGCAGAGAAGCATCACTCCTGGGATGAATTTGGCTTGTCTTCTCTAGCAAAAAGGAGACTTTTCAGACTTGAAAAGAACTCCTGGTGACATGAGACAATTCCTCATTTCCCAGCAAAGATGAGTTAAACTACAGGGCATTTTATCTCAAGTTGTGACCACATCTTCCTGCTCTCCAGAACAAGCCCATTAAGTGAAGCATGTTTTCAAAGGCAGTAATCACTGCAGTGAAATTACCAGTGGAGAACAATAAAGCCCCAGAGAGCCCTGTGAAGCCCAGGTTTGGAGCCACTCCCCAGGGGGCAGCCCGAGGGTCCAGTGGCCACCCCTGTGGCTCGGACCATCGCAGGGCTCTGCTGTTGTCCCCCACCCTCTCTGCAGAGCTCACCGTGCACTCCTGCGCTCAACCAACCCAACCCAACACGCTGCGGGCTCACCACTCACCTTCTCCTCCGCGTCTGTGTTGCCGTCGATCCTGCTCAGGGCGTTCTGGACCCGGGCCAGGCGGCTGGACAGGCACAGGAGGAGGCTCACGACCTTCTCCAGGTCCCCGATGAACATCAGGTAGCGCTGGAACTCGTTGGGCTTGCACAGGTCCCGCACCGTGGCCTCCAGTCCCCGGCCCCGCTCGGCGCATTCCCTGGATTCCCGCAGGACCAGCTCCCGCTCCTCCCACAGGCTCTGCAGCCTGGCCCGGAGGCTGCCCATGAGCTCCAGCTGCAAAGGGAAAAAAGCAATCCCAGAAAGCTGCTATTGCCAAAGAGAATCCATATCGGTTCTGCAGAGCGGATTTGCTTCACATCGTCTTTGCCGAATTTTTGATTTCTAAAAGAATTTTAAGCTCCAGGAAAGAAAAAGGGGGAAAAAATTATACTATTTCTAAGCCATACTTAATTCTCAGACTCTGAAAAGCAAATCACCTTAATGGGCAATATAATCCCTAGCTCAGAGAGCTTCAATCTGTCAGAAGGGAACTGCAATAAAGATGATGACGTTACACAGAGCTGTGCTCTAAGACATCTAGGGCATGAAGCCACAGCTCTGTACCACACTTTGGAAGAACTGACTGGAATTTCATTTATCACATGCACCAGTTCCATGGGTGATTCAAGCAGGTCACAGTGCCTGGGCAGCCAAGCAAGGAGAGGAGTCTGTTTGACAGGGAAATGTTGGTATGGAAAAAGGCCTGGAGATCAGAGTGGGAGAAGACCATCACCAGTCCTTTGGAAGCTGGACAGGAGCAACGGTCAGACAGTGGGTAACGAAGGACATCACCACATGCACAGCAGGAGGAGCTCCAGGAAGGCAGATTGTCATTACCTGAGGTGGAGCATGCCTGGTTTCTACAGGGGAGAAAGCCCATCTAACTCTGCAAAGCTCCTCAATTGCCCTTCCAAGCTCTGTACTTCTGTCACAGCTCAGCTTTGTCCAACCTACCCTATTCCCTGCATGTATGGAATTAATTGGACACTGGAATGTGCAGAAACTGCTGCCAGTTCTTAGAGTAAAAGATATTTCTTATTTAGGCTGTGAGTTGTAATAAACTTTGCAGATTTTGAGACTAGATTTGAGTGTTAGATGGAGAGTCAGTCACTGCACAGGAGCTGGCCATGCAAGGAAATCTTTAACCAACCCTGTGTGCTTGTTCCAAGCACATCCATCCCCCGTGACCTAATAGAGACAAGTTTGTGGGATGAGAGATCTGAATCAAACCAGGCAGGATTTAAATACCACCACTTATGATCAGTAAGCCAATTTGCCAGGACTTAGTGACAAAAACTGATCCAAAGTTACCTTTGGAACATTACTGGCATAAAAATGTCCATAATAATAATGACATTAATAATAATAACTTTGTCCTGATGGTTCCTCTGCTGTCATCTACATACTTTCTTAGATATGATGTCATCTGGGTCGTTTGTGCTGTCCCTGCTCCTGGTCAGGACTTGGTGTCCCTCAGAGGTAGATTCTTTGCCCCTTGGTTTGGCTTCATGTTCAGATTCAGGACATTCTTCTGGGCCATCTCCATGACTTTTCCTGCCATGGGAACAGAAAATAAACACGTGTAGCAAATGATGTTTTCTTCTCAAACACTGTGTTCATGGTTTTATCCATCTTGACTTCAGAATCACTCTCCTCTCTTCTCACAGCAGGAATTTTTCTAATTTTTTCAAAAGATACAGAGTAAAAGATTTGCAGCCTAGGTCTGTCACAGGCCCTTCAACAAGGCATCACTGAAACACTCTTCTTCCATCCTATATCCATAGCCTCAGATGTTTCTTGGTATGCAAATCAGAAAGCTAAAATATTTCATTAACAGAACAAAAATAAAACAATATGCTCAAATTCATCTTACTACTAGTATTTACATGATATTCATATGCTAAAACAGAAAAACACTAGATGACTGGTTTTGTCTACTTACTCGTTCTCCTGGACATGCTGTACGCTGCCCTTTTCCCTGTGTGATTTATCCAGCATGGAAATGTTAACAGGAAACAAACCCTCCATCAGGTCCAAAGCAGTTTTTCTGTCAGGATGAGGCAGGAGAATGTCCACCAGAGACCTGTCTTTGGCAATGATCTCCAGCGCCAGTTCCTGGTCCCGCTGGTCGTGAGGAGACCACAGCCTCCTCCTGGGCAGGTGTGTCCCTCTCCCCAGGGCAACACCCTCCTGTGCAGGGAAGCCTTGGGCTGGATTTCTGTCTCCTTGGAGGGGCAGTGCTGTGGGGGGGTACCTTCCCTGCTCTGGAGGCTTTAGGGCAGCATTCCCACTCGGAGACTGAGTTCTGCATTCCTCCTCCACTCCAACACCTTCCTTGCTTCCACTTCTTGGGATAGGAACAGAGGTTTCAGGAGCCAGCTCCTTAGTATCCTGAAAACGTGCATGTCCAGTTATGTCATTATGCCCACGATTCTTGGATCCATCTTCCTCAGGATCACGGAAACTGTAAGAAAGAAGACAGTTCTTTTTATGTGAGACACTCCCTCTTTGATAGATACTTTTCAGACTGTTTATGAGCTATGTTCAAATGTTTCTGATGTTACAGTTCTCTCTGGAACTTCCTAGTCAGCATGAGACTAACTGGAAATTTACTGCTAAACTAGGAAATCTAAGAAAAACTTCAAAATATTGCTAAAAATACAATTTTTTTTTCTAAGCTAATCAAGCCTCCAGAAACTATTGGGATATTTTCGAATGACTGAAACAGTGGGAATTCTTTTACTACACAAGAGTCAGCATCACTGCCTCGCTGAGACAGAGTTCAGACGGTTTTCTCCCCCGATGCTCCTCAAACCAGCAAAGCAAATATGGAGAGTTAAACCACAAACTTCTTAGTTAGTGAGGTGTAAACGGCACAGTGTTTTTTCCTTTAAATAAGCACACCCAAAGCCCCTGTTCCACCACTCTGATCCCACTCTTTCCAGGTCTGGGCACATGCGAGCTGTTGGAGATGCTGTTTTCTCCAGGGCTCAGAGGAGGGAGCTGTGATCCCAGGGATCTAAGTGTGCAGGGACAGCGGCTCAGGGGCACTCCCAGCCTGTGCTTCACACGGCAGAAAAGGTTTTACAGACTGTCCCAAATGGGCAGTACTCCCATATGGACACGGCAGGATCCCGAGAGAGAAGGATGGGAGCAGCCAGCCATGGCTGCCCCTGCAGGTCACACCTCCCAGCCTTACCTGGGGGAGCTGGCACAGCCCTCGCAGCTCTGGGACGGTGCTGCTGCACCACTGGCACATCTGCACATGTCCTGGAAGGGAAACAGCACACTGGGACAACCAGCACTGCAGAGAGGCAGCTCTTCAACTATACTCCCATGCACACTTCCAGGGATGGGGCATCCACAGCCTCCCTGGACAATCTGTGCCAGGGCCTCTCCACCCTCACAGGGAAGATTTTAGTCCCAACCTCTAATCTAACTCTGCCCTCTGTCAGTCTGAGGCCTTTCTCCCTCTATTCCTGCCACGTCAGGCCTTTGGAAAAAGTCCCTCTCTGACTCTCCTGTAGGGCCCCTTTAGCTACTGGATCTCTGTCTTACCCGTGGGGAAGGAGGAGCAGATTGTGATCTGTCAGGAGCTCTCCCAGACGCAGGATCACCTGCCTGTGGGAGCCTCTCAGCCGCAGGACAGTTGCTGGTGCAGCTCCCGTGTGCTCTGCTGGGATCAGCCCTGCTGCTCATGCTCGGCCGGGCAGCAAAAGCCAAGGCAGGACAAACATCTGGTGATTTTTCTCTAGAGAAAACTCGGTGGAAAACCTCATCATTTTGCATCTTACTGCTCCCACTTGGGTTGGAAATCTTGCCAGGAGGCCCTTTGGGATGTGACAGCCTCTTCTGCAGGGGTGGCTGATGCAGTGGGAATTGCTGTGAACCACCTGGCCATTGACTGATCTTTCTCTCCATGTATTCCATCAGTGCACTCTGCTGGATTTGTTTCAGCTCTGTCCTGGAGATACTGGAACTAGAAAGTGCCCTTCCTCCGTTCTCCAGACCCCTTCTCCTGGCTGCCACAATATCTTGCTCAGTGATTTCATCCCTAACTTGACTCCAAGATACTTCCTTATCCATTAGCTGATCGAGCTTCTCAGGCTCAGAATAGCACAGTTTCTTTTCCTCTTTGGTTACCCTTTTCCTTCCCCCTACTCGACCTGTTTGTGGCTTCTGTATCTCTTCATCTTTATTGAAACTTTCCAGTGATTCTAGATGAGAAGGGGAGCAAAGAACAGGTTTGGCATCCTCGTTTGCACCGGACAACGAGAAAGACCGAAGGTGTTCAATTGATGGCCTTTTAGAGGGTTTCTGTCTCAGTCTGACAGGCAAACTCATCTGCAAGTCTTTTCTCTTAAAGGAGGTTTCTCGAAGAACCTTTTTCTGAGCCACTTTCAGCTTCTCTCTATAGTCATTCTTGAAGCTCTCATCTGTGAAGGACGCAGGGCTGCCGAGGATGAGGTCCTGGCTCTGGAGCAGGAGCTGGTCAGCGCTGCCCCCGTGGCGGTGGCTGGGCCCCTGACACCGAGGGCTTTCCCTCTGCACCTCCACACGCTGTGCTGAGGCAGCGCAGCCGCTGGAAGGGATTGCCTTCGGTGACCTCCTCGAGTCCTCCTGGCTGTGGGTGAGCTGGCTGGGGTGTGGGACAGCAGTGGGTTTCCCCCCAGAAAGATAGTAAAGCATGGGAGTCATCTGCCTGGTTATTTGTTCACCAGCACAGTCCTCCCACAGCTGTCTTGAGAGCTTGGTTTGGAATTCAGGTTGGTGTTTCTGAACTGGAGGATCCTCTTGTTCCAGACACGTGCTGAGGTCAGGATTGCTGTTATTAGCCTGTTTTCCTTCCTGGGATTCACGTACTAAGGGAGACGTGGAATCTTTCTTTGGTCTGAAAAAAGCCATGTGGCTGTTGGTATCACAGCACTGCTTCCTCCCCTGATCCAACCCCTCGTGCTGAGGGTGCTCTGCTTCCACAGCCTCGCAGCTGCAGGACACTGCAGATCTCTGCACTCTGGCTGGCTGATTCAGGACTGGCTCCCTGACATCTCTCCCAATTTTTCCTTCAGAATCGCAGCACTGATCTTTGTCTGTAAAACTGTTCAGCTTCCTGGAAGCATTTTTAATTAGGAGAGCATTCTCCATGTATTTTAAGTCACAGCTGTCCTCAAACACATCCTGCTCCACATCTGGATGCCACTGGGCACAGAGCAGGTCCTGAGCACAGGGCAAGGACCCCTTTCTCTGGCTGGGTCCTGGCACGGTGCTTGGCAGAGCTGCTTCTCTGGCAATTGGCTTCTGCACCCCACAGGGACACTGTTTGACTTCTTGTGTATCATTAACAGCATTGGGGTTGGAATGTGCTGGGTGATAGGACTTGGAGTTCCTCTCGTTGGGAATTTTATAAGCATGAACTGAATTATAAGCAGAAAGTATTTTGGGCACAGTTGCCACAGAGTTTGTCTTTAAATATTCTTGAAAAATGAATGAAGAAGGTCTGCTGAAAATGTGTGGATTGCTTCTCTTTGTAGGTTGTTGGGGTGGGCTCCACTCTCCATTTCCCCCTGTCTTTAACCCCTGAATGTTTGATATAAATACCTCATTTGTAGAATCAGAAGAAAGGCCCTTGTTTTCCAGAGTCTTTTCCCTAGCAGGCCGTACGTCTCGCTCTGTAAGTCCATCCCAGTGCTGACTCCCTGGTGCATCCCTGTGTGCCAGCTGACTGTCCTGCACACCAGGAGCTGGCTGCACCTTACACTCACTGTGTCCTCCAGAGCCGTGTGCCCCTCTTGAATTTTCACGGTGTCTGGTGATGCTGGAGCTGTGGAGTCGTGTGGGAGGGGAAGGTGGAGGTGCTGCCCGGGGTGGAGGTCCCTGATTTGAAGTTCCTCGGGAGGGAGTGATTCCACAGCGCTCGGGGAGGCTGGGGCTGTGAGAGCTGGGAGGGGTGCTCAGGCCTGCTGCCTTGTGTGGCTGCAGGGGTCTGAGGTCAGGGGGTGCAGCACTGAGATGGTAAATTCCCCTGACGTATTCCGAGTCCATGTACGGCACCTGCTCCGGAGGCAAACGGCAACACTCCCGACAGCACGAGCGGGTGGGACACTCTGGGTGTGAGCCCCCCGAGAAAGAGCTGCATGCAGAGTCTGCTCTTCCAGGGAGCTGCAGGGCATGGTCTGTGCTGCCAGTCGTCTTCACTGGCAAGAGATGACCAGCATTTCCAGGGGACACCACAGGTTCTACCACCTCCCCACTTCTGCCACCTTGCCTGTGAGTCCACCTTTCTATCTCATTCCCGAACGAAGCCATACTGTGGTATTCCCAGAAATCCAAGGCTGATCAAAGGTCCACAACCGAGTCGTTAGAAAAGAACATTTTTCTCTGCAGTCACATTCCAATAATATCTAGAAGGTCCTAAAAAGAAAGAGAAACACGTGAAAAAACTCAGTGGGAGGATTCTCACTGCACTTTTTCACAGAGACTCACAGAAAGTGCCTTGAGACTGAGAGAGCATCTTGATGAGACATCCTGACGTCAGTAAAAAGTCACAGCTTTTAAGACAGTCAATATTTATGGCTGCAGCCAGGAACCCCCTGCAAACACAGCAAATGGACTAGAAAAAAAGCACAAGCTCAGAGTTCACCTACAACAAATACACCACTTATGCAGAGCATGGAAAACAGCCTGTGTTCATCAGCAGCACCTGACAGTTCCTCTGATGGCTGTGCAAGATGCCCCCAGGTTTGCTTTTGCAAATGGATCTCCTCAATGGGCCAGCAGAAGACACAGGAGATGCTTCCACCAACAGTGTGACCCCCTGTCAGCTTCAACCCCCCTGACACACTGACAGGCAGCACGAGCCCCTCAGAAAGGACTGAGCCTGGCACCAGATAGGTGCTGGCCAGTGACCTTGGTTAGTAATTTTCACTTAAAACAGCTTTGAAGACTGATTAGTTATTACATAAAGCAAACAAAGAGTCTTGAAAACAAGTTGCTCCAGTGACAGGCCTCCTGAGGAGACACAAACTGTTTCCAGAGCTCTCCAGAATATTACATGTCTGATTTCTTCACAAAGGTTGAACTCACCAGACCCTAATCTGCCATTTCCAGTGTCATATTTCTGGGGCAGGGCCTTACAAAGCTGGCAGAAAGAGAGGTTTTAGGGATGATGTTGCTCTTTAATCAAAAAACTTCACATTCCTGCCTTGTTTCAAAGACAGTCCCAGTATCATTCATTTTGAGCCAAAGGAAGAGGTGAATAGGAGCCAAAACACACAAGTTAATCTATAAATGAAACTTGGACTGGTGAGGCACACTAATAAATTAACTAGTTTCTGGGAACTGAAAACAGCCTAACACCACACAGTGGGAATTTCTGCTGGGCTTTCTTTTTGAAATTTCAGTAAGAAATCACCTCAAGGATGCCTGGAGAAGTTCTCTCCACTTTACTGTGTGTCCCTGAATAACTGGGTCACATAGGAAATATGAAGGATCAATGGCTGATGATGACACTCCCCATCCTTGTCACCATGGCATATTAAGGACTTAATAAATAAATTAATAAAATAATAATAAATTAATAAAACCCTTAGATACCTGGTGAAGGGGAACCTTGGGTTTTCTGAAGCCACAGAGCTAAAAAGCAAGTGAGTGATTGCCCTGGCATGAGGTGCAGACTCAGACTGTACCAGCTGCCACCACACGGAGCACACAGAGGCCCTGGGGGTCCATCCCACCACGGGGCTGGGAATGCTCAGCAGTACCTGGAGGGGCTGGGAACTGCAGGGATCAAACCCCCTGGGAGCCACATTCCACAACAGACCCAGAGGGCAGATTCCTCTGTCATTCTTATCTGCCTTGTTTCAATCAATTCTTTCTCCCAGTGGAACCTCTCCAAGCAGTTGTGTTACTGATAGTGCTATAAATAGAGCCAAGTCTTTGTCTGGGATGTGCTGGCACAGATCCACAGGAGTTAATGGAGCCACCCTGATTTACAATGAGAATTTGGCTCTAACTTTCCACAGCAATTGTAGAAATAACAGTTGTGGTTTGGTTTATGTCTATCAGTGAAAGTTCTCTTCTGGTTTCCTACTCCAGTGATTCCCAGCATCTCTTTTCCCCTCATTGTTCCAGTCTCCTGATTGTGATGTACAGTGAATTTGGCAATACAGTGAAGAATTTTTGACTCAGGTGATACCAGAAATAAGAGGAAATATAATATCAGTATTTTAGAAGACCAAGGTAAGGACCTCTGACACTGAAACACACCTTAGGGAAAACTTGTCATATTTCTTTTGGAGAAGATATCTCCTAAGCCCTGGCAGCACAATCATTGATCTCAATGTGTTTAAGGAACTGTGTGAAAACTGCCTTCTCTTTCCCACATAAGAGAAAAACATTAATGTACTTAAAACCCACCTGACAAGAACAAGGACATTACTGTTCTCAGCTGGGAGGTGGTGGAGCTCCCTCAGGGACTGCACTGTCTCTGGGCCTCAGAAATGCTCTGGCAAGGCTGGAACACAACGCGCACATTCCAGACAGGTTTGCAATATTTTCATTGTAAACCACTGAAAGCAAGAAGAAAAATGTTAAATAAAGTCTATCAGAACTGGAAGACAAAGGAAAGTGTATTAACACTTGTGTTGACTTGACTTCCATCCACTGGTTTGTTATACTTACCCCAGCACTACCCACGGGACCCCACACAGAGCACAGCCCTGTACGTGAAGCCATTTGCACATATAAAGCACACCCTCTGTGCTTTATCATCTGACCAGAGAGATGAGAGAAACACACAGAAGAGAAACAGGGTGTCTGTAGGGAATGGGGCCCGTCCAAGGCTTCCCAGCAGGCTGATGGGTGAGGAAGAACAAACCCAGATGACAGAGGACACTGTGCATGAGGCTGGGCTGACTCTGGCCTAAGATAATGATGTCTTGTCTTGAAACAATATTTGTTCCAAGTTTCCACCATAATAATGATAGAAAAAACAAGATAAAATAGTAGTGGCAAGGCAAAGCCAGGAAATCCCCATTGTGCAGCTCATGCTGTACGATTTCTCAGCTCAGGTACCAGTGCTTGCATTGAAAACACTTCACCCAAACATTGTCAAACAGTCCCAAAGTGTTAAGAGCCAATTTGTGTCCTGCTGAAGACTCCAGTCCCTCACAGAGCTCTGTTAAATGCAAGTCACCCCACCAACCTCTTCTGTTCTGGGAAAGGTGGTTTGCATTGCACAACCTTGAATTCTTTGCAATCAACTTAGAAGGTCAAAGCCTCATGTCTCTGGCAAATTAACTGTGTACAGAGAAAAACCAGTGACTCCAGACTGCAGTCAGTTAACGAGTTACCTGTCTGTTAGGGGCAGGATTTCTTCTATTTGCAGTGTGGTCTTGTTTGACCTCATTTAGACTGTGCTAGGTGCCAGAATTGATCCTTAACTCACCTGAGTTACATACAGGGCTTGCCCAAACAAACCATCACCCATCAGAAACACAGGTATTCACTTTATGAAGTCTCTGATTTATCCTCAACAACCCAGGAAAACAGCCCCTGGCACCAAACACACTCCACACTGTATCTGTGAGCTTGTGCAGGTCCCTGGAAGTTACCAACACTATTTTTCTGTCAGAGAAGCAAGAATGAGCATTTTCCTTAATAGACATAAGCAGAGTTCAAACTTTCATAGCTCTCTTTCTGTAGAACTGCCCTTTTTAAACAAATGGCTCCATGAAAATAAAGGGGAAAACCACAGCTATTAATCCAGATCAAACTACAATACTCAACTGTTCTCAAGGAGATGGACAAGTGTGCAAAATGCAAAGCAAACACTGTGACCAACCTACCAATACTATGTCATGTTCATGCCTGTGAATGACCTGTTCCTTATCAAAGGGTAAACATCTGATGTAAATATTAGCTGACATTCTTCAGATTCCAATCAGTTGCCCAGGCTGCAGCACCTGACCCATCTGCTCCACAGACCGTGAGATCTAATTGCTACCGAAAGATCATCTGAGAGACTCTTGTTTCAGCAGATGATCCCACTGGCTGTCCCGGGGCAGCCTAGAGAGGCCAAAATCCTGGGAAGTCAGGTACAGTCTCTGGTATCCCAGAAACCTTCAGCAGGTCACTGGCTGATGATCTAGCACAGGTTCCCAGATCTCCATCCTGGTCTTCCTGGACAGAACTTGATGCCCATGCAGAACTTGAACGTCCCCAGTTCTCTCTCAGCGGGGGGGGGGGGGGGGGGGGGGGGGGGGG
>JAYRBT010000028.1:6901533-6936153 GCA_036023395.1 Myiotriccus ornatus | reverse complement strand
CATGCAGAACTTGAAAGGCCCCGTTTCTCTCTCAGCTGCCCCCCCCCCCCTTTTTTTTTTAATATATATTTTCCCTTTCTTATTTTTTTTTTTCCTAGTTTATAATCAAGGATTTTATCCCCTTGGACTTTCAGCTTTAGGTTTCAAACAATAAGCCAAACATAGCAGATGACACCCCCTTTACATGATTAGCAGACACATTCTGCTAGTCTGTATTTTTCTTACTGAGGTTTCTGAAGACTGTAAACCCCAAATTTCTCATCCAGTGCAATTTCCAGAACTCTCATGCAGGTAGATAATGGCTGCAAGGATACAGTGCATCAATACCCAAGGATAAAGACTCTCACACTTGGCTTACCCAGGCCTAGTGGAAAACAAACCCTGCTACTGGGGCCAGGGAAAGTCAAAGTGCCAGACAGTCTCCAAACAGAGCCTAAGTGGGATTTAGAGGAGGGTTATGCCTTGTGTGAACAGAAATAAATTTCACCACAGCTTGAGGAATGTAACCATTTCCAGTAAAACCCACAGATCCAGATTTAAGGCTTCCTGGAGCTCTCCAAGTGTCTTGAGAAATTTAGAGGAGGATGAAAATAATAGTAATGCATCACATGATCCCTTTTTTTGGGCCTGGAGTAGATAAACCTTCCCAAAGTTCCTCACCCAGCTCTGCCAGGCTCTCTGCAGGAGACTGGCAGCGCTGCTGGAGCTGCAGTGCCAGCACTGGTCCATCCTGCCCCTTCCCCTGTCCCCGTGCCACGCTGGGGACACCTCCCTGCTGGCCACTGCCCCGGCATTGCCACCGGGCTGAGCAAGAGCTGAGGCCCCAGTGAAATACTCCTGGACCCAGGAGCCGTGGCCTGATCTCTGGCCAAGGTTTCAATGAGGAAGATCAGGTTTGGCAATTCTGTGAGAGACTTTTTCTGAGCACCCAACAGAGCCTGACCCTTTAATGAGAGCAGTCACCCGCCACATACCTCCCCATTGTCCTTGAATTCCCTGACTTGCCTTATTCAGCCTCAAAAATGTCTCTTGGCTTCCATTACTCTCTAATTTACTAAACAGCACCAAACACTTATTTTTGTTTCTACCTCTGTGCTCCTCAAAAACGCTTTTTCCAGAAATCACAGTTTCATCCCAAATGTATTTATTTTTTTTCCAACCGTTTCCATTTCATCCCTTCTTAGTTCATCATAATTTTCTTTTTTTCTTTTTTCAATCTAATCAAGTTCATTTGATGCCATAAATACAACCCCATACTCCTTTTACAGGCTACAAGAACACCCACAAATATCCAAGAACTTTAAAGACTCACAGATTCTAAGGTACTCAAAATCAAAAAGAGAAAAAACCTAATGACTATTGATTTTTAAACATGTGCCTTTAGAATGAATATAGATATTAATTAATAGAATAAATAATATATATAATGGAGATGTTTTCTCATTTCTACCTGTTGACTGCTTGCCAGCAAGGCCATCCAAGAAACATCAGAGAAAAATAAAATTCTCAAGTCCCCCTGACCTGCTGCACTGAGCTTCCCACAGCTTAGGCAGCAAGTCAGACTCCAAACAGGTGAAATCCAGTTCAGCATCTCCTTGCACTAATGAGTGGTTTGAGTCCAGAGCCCTGGGGGTTGGTAGAAGTTGGTTAGCAACCTGTGCAAGCAGAGTTTCAACATGTCCATGATTAACAGCCCGTAATTAGAAAAGTCCGAGTGTTTACTCCAGACAGCTCCACCAACTGGCACACACCCCAAACCCAGTGTATTCCCAGCACTGCATGGGTCAGAACTTGCCTTTCCCAGCTTTACCAGAACTCTGGGAGAGCTGATGCTCACTCAGATTTATAAGTGACAGTTGTCTGGCTGCAAAATGCCACCAAGTCATCTTATCTTTGAAGAACTGTGGTTTTCTGGCACTACATATGGTTTCTTCTGTCACAGTATAAAACTATTCCCAGCAGCTTTATGGATGTCTCTGCCACTGCAGTCCAGGAGGTCCTGACAGAACAGACTGCAGATTCCAATTTCTCCATGCTGTAGTTATGTTTTCCACAGACAAACCTGCCACAAGAGCAAACATTCCTGCTGCAGCTCCAATTTTGGACAAGGATGGATCCAGAGGCACTGGCTGGGCAAGGGGCAATGTCCAGCTCACCCTAATCAATGGGATTATATATATATAATTTATTTATATAAATAAATATGTGTGTGTTTATTTAGATTATGGCTTTTAGCTGTAATAAAGATGGATCAAACAATTCATTCTCTACTCCTTAAACATACTGAGCAGCTCTTTGCTGAGCTTGGCAAGCTTTAGACTGTGTGCTATGAACTTCATGAATGACACAGACACACCCCTTCACTGTATTCCCAAAGGCATTCCCATCTAGGGAATAGCTGCAGGTAAAACATTGGACAGAGAATCCTACCAGGCCTTCCCAGAGCAGAGGGGTGACATGGTTAGTCTGGCTCACCCAGGTTCTCCCACACACAGGAGCAGGACCCAGCTCTCTCATGTCCTCACCACTCCTCCTAACTACAGATTGATTTTTGTAATACCTTACTACCCTCAGTAAATCCTGTAACTTTTCTTTCAAAGCACATTCCCAGCCTAAATTATCATTGGCAAACAACACTTTCATTTTCTTCTACAGAAATTAAGGATTATAAAGTCAATTAATTACCTGGTATTTTAAAAAATCCATTAGCTCTTAAACTTTTGTATTTTGACAAAAGAAACAGAAGCTATTCCTTACCAGAGGATGTCTGTTTTCAGTCTAGTTCATCCAGATGTTAAACGTAATTGTGCCTGCCTTTGGGCTGGGGCAGACAGTAATGTCATATCCAGTTACTACAGAACATTCCACTGGAACAAGAGAAAACCACCAAATATACACAAGGCATAATGTATCAGACTGCTCTGTTCCTTTGGCAAATATTGCATTCCAGCATTTTCCCATAGCTTTCATTTGGACAGAATTCATAAGGGTTTATGCTTAATCTCACTAAACACATCACTGGTTTCCACAACAAACAATGAGAAACTGGATTAGGAGTTAAAAATAATCTGGAAATATCCAATAGTTACATTAGTGCAGGTTTAAGGAGGGGTTTACTTGGAGTCACGGGCAGAAATCAACTCTTGGTCTGCAAAGAGCATCAGAGAATCACAGACTGGTTTGAGTTGGAAGGGAGCTTAAAGGGCATCTCATTCCAATCCCTGCCATGGGCAGGGACACTTTCCACTAGCCCAGGTTGCTCCTTTGATCCAGCCTGGCCTTGGCACTCTCAGGGATGGAGCAGCCACAGTCTCTCTGGGCAACCTGTGCCAGGGGCTCCCCCCCCTCACAGGGAAGAATTTCTTCCCAATATCCCATCTAAGCCCACCCTCCCTCAGCCTCCACCCAGACACGCTGCAAAGCTGACAGGAGAGCCAGGGGAAGAAGCCCGGGGAAAGCACAAATTCCTTCAGTGCTGGGAAAAGGCAGTGCCAGGACAGGGACTCACCTGGCAGCAGGTGAGGGGGGTGGAGAGCAGGGGCAGTTTCACTGAGAGCAGCTCGTGGTTACGCTCAGCCCAGGGCCCCAGTGCTTCCCTGTCTGTAGCACTTCATAGCCATTAGTCCCCACCCAAACACAGGGGGGGAGTTTTTGCAAGTCCACCTTTCTACATTTCATCTGTTCTACAGAAACTCTGTTTTTGAGTTCCCAAATCAGTCCTCCATAACCTGCATTTCACCATCAGCCTCCAACAGTGCCTGTGCTGGGGGATCCTTCAGTGCATTTGTACCAAAGTACCTGTTCTCTGAGTAACAATGTCTGCCTGCCAGACCCCCCGCCTCGTCCATCACTTATGGACCCAGACTGTACTTCTCTAGAAAACCCCACGTAATCTGCACACTCAAGGCTGGAGCAGAGCTCCTGTGTTTGCATTACGCTGTGGTGACACTCTCGACTGTCCGTGTCCACAGCAGGGATGAGATCGGTCCCTTACACACTGTAACACACTGATAATTCTAACATGTTAAAGATAAATTTTCTAGTACAAATTCAGTTGTGCCCTTGTTAGTCATTTGGTTACATTCACACATTTCCCTATGGAAATGTCAGCTTGCACCCACAGAGATCCCTGAAGTTCCCGTGGCCTGGTACAATCATGTGTGCCTAAGACAGCTTTCAGCCCAGGTTAAACAATCAAAAATGTGGTTTTAATATTTTCCAAGGTACATCCAGCTCCCTCCTCTGCTTCTGGGCTGTTCCAGAAGGGAACATGGACAGGTGGGAGCACATGGACCTTGACAGCACATGCTCTGCAAGGGACCTGAGAGCCGAGTCAGTCCCTGCTGGGCAGAAAGGATGGACAGAAAACACAGCACCTGGACACCTGTTTTCCCAGTGTTGTGCTTTCCTCTCCTGCCTCCTCCCCCAGCTCACGCCTGGCTCTGGACAGGCTCCTGCAACACGATTCTGATGATCCCTCCAGTGGGACCAGTGGCTGTGCCTGCCCTGTGCTGCTGAGCTGGGACTGGGCACACTCTGCACCTCCTCTTGTGCTGAGGCCTCCCAAGCCACCTGTGAACAGCTGTCACGATGCCACCAGTGCCCACGGGCTGGCAGTGGCACAAAGCCACAGGCACCCGGCATGGCCGGGGCATCTCAAGCTCCCAAACCCACGGATCCCTCCAACTCAGCACGAAACTCTGGGGGGTCCAAGGACCTGCGTGGTGTCCTCCAGCTGCTCAAGGGACACTGGTGAGATGAAGGAAAATCTGTTCCTCAGGATGGAGTGGTGAGATCAGCCCAGCAGAGCACAGACACAGACACTGCAGCCCCCAAGGTCTGCACGCTCGGGCTCCCTGACTCTGCCCTCCCCAAACACGCACCTACCCACGGCTGCAGGAGCTGCTCTTAGAGCGTGCACCGGCAGAATCACTGTTCTCCAGACTTAGAGCAAACACAGGGTAAGCAACAGAGTAACCAGATGTTCTTTCCATTCCTTTCTTGCATAGAGCAAATACACAAATAGACAGCACAGCAGCTGCTGGGGACAGTATGTACCAGGTACAGGCATCTAAAATATACACAAAATTGATGCTGGGTTTAGTGAGACCCACAGAACCACAGAATGGCTGGGCTGGAAGGGACCCAGTTCCACCCCCTGCCATGGGCAGGGACACGTCCCCAGAGCAGGTTACCGGTTACCTCGAGCAGCCCGAAGGTGTGTGCACGATGAGTGCAGACACTGCACATCTTCTACCTCCAGTATCCTCTTTATAAAACAGGAGCTAATGCTCTGGTTCCACATTCCAGCTGTGCCCTCAGAGAAGATCTGAAAGTCAGTGAAGCAGAACTTTTGCATCTCACAGCCTGCAAAGTTTTCAGCGCACTCACAGAACGCGGGAGGCGATTCCCATCTCTCAGCTGGTCCCTGGCCTGGGAGGCCCCAGAGGCAGCTCCACGGGCATCTCAGCTGCACGAGGGACTCACAGCACCCTCTGGCTCCGCTGGCAGCTGCCCTCGGCTCTCTGGGATTCTGTCGCGCTCAGCAGCAGCGGGGAAGGAAGGAAAGCAAACAGTGGGCTGGGCTATTCCATTATCTCACCAGTCAATCATTAACGACGGGGCTGTTGCTGCCCGAGCTCTTGGCCAGAGGCCACGACTCCCACGTGGGCACGACTGAAAAATTCCATGAATATGCTGCCAAGGCCACAGAGGAGAGAGCAGGTGAGGCCCCTGCGACCCAGCACACTCCTGCACATCCCAGCGGGACGGGACAGCACCGCCCCACGAGCATCCTCCCATCCCACCGGGACAGCACCGCCCCACGATCATCCCTCCCATCCCACCGGGACGGCACCGCCCCACGAGCATCCCTCCCATCCCACCGGGACGGCACCGCCCCACTCACCCCCCACTGCTGTGCCTCGTCTGTGCTGTCCCCAGCCCGGGGTCACAGAGCACAAGAGCCCTTGCTCTGGGGCAGTCGGGAAGCGCTGCTAACAAAAACTAATTAAATCAAACTGAAAGTAGTTAGATTTAATCCAACAAAGTAGTTAGATTTGATTTTCTTAAAAGATTATGTCCTGCTTTCTGAGGGTGAGAGAAAAAGGGTTGTACAGTGGAAGTTAATGCAGCTCAAGGCAACTCTGAAGCTGTGTTTTGTACACTGCAGGGTTTTTTGTGGAGCTTTTTAATTATTGTTGGGTTTTTTTCCTAAAAGAGCACAAAATGCACACAGATTGAAGCTCTCATCTGATTCGTGTGACTCTGAATCAACTCCAGCCTCTGCAGTAAATGTTTTCTGCCTCCAAATATATGTGATGAAGCCTCATACAAACATTTTATAGTGTCCTTATCCAGTGAGATGAATTCCTGCTACTTCCCAGCTGGGCTTAAAAAATAAGCCGATTTTGTGCCACTATTTTTTCCCCTCAAACTAATCTGCCAACTGGATACTGCCATGCTCTGTAATTTGTTATGTATTGTCTCTCAAGGGAAAAGCGGGCATTGCTTCCACATTTCCTACAGGAATCATCTGCTCTCCTGTGGTTATGTCGTTTTCACTTGCTGGGAAGGAGAAAAGTGGCCTCCAGTGGGATACAGGCTGAGCCTTTGGGTTGTGCCTGCCCTCACCCTACTCTCCTGCAAGGCCACGCCAGAGTCATCACAGAGAGCTTGGAATGGGGTTTAATGCAGGGAATCTGGAGACAGCAGGGATTGTTGTGTTGGGAAAGTCTCAACTCCACACTCCTGTGCATGAAGAGCCTCTGGAATACCATCCACTGATGATTCACTTAATCCCAGTTTGAGGTTCCGTGAGCAAACACCCAGGCTCCTCTCCGAAGTCCTGGACACAAACAGGCCCTCCCTAAGCCCAGTCTTTTTTCAGCAGCACATCATGTGGTCGGTACCTCTGCATGTGGAAAAGGGCTCCTGGGAAGTTACTCAGTAACTAAGTCAGTGTTTAGTCATTGCATTAGACCCTGTTTTCAGCCAGCAGTGACTCGGTATCTGATCAACTGTTCGGCCACAGGCAGCCAGGGGACGTTTCCAGCGGTCCAAGAAACGAGAAGGAAACAAATTCTGCACACGGTGGGAAAAGGGCAAACCTGAGCAGTCCTGGCAGGGGATGGAGGAGCAGAGCTCTGCTCTGGGGCAGAGCTGCTGCTCCAGTCGTGCCTCCCACGCACAGCAACTCCTGTGCCTTCCTTTGGCCCCTGAAAGCTTCATGCAGGTCTGTCAGAGGGTGGCTGGTTTGGTGCAGCACTGCACACGAACCTGACCTCAGTCCTGCAGGAATAATCAAGGTTCCAACACACCACAAGAGGAGAAAAGAGGGGAAGTCAAAGCTGTTCCCACCCTGCACCTCAGAGGGTTAATTCCCCAGCTCCTGCCTCTCCCTGGACCCTGCAGCAAGGCTATTCCCTGCAGACACTTTGGTTTGGCGCTGGGATTTGCCACAGATCTTTGTAAGGTTTGGCTCTTATATTAAGAGATTTTTCAAAGACATTTCAACACATCAAAATCGAGTGTCCAGACTTTTCCAGACACAGCACAGGGCCTGAATTCTGTCTCAGTGAGAAAACCCTGCAGACATCCAGGTTCAAGGGCCCTTAAATGAAGTGTCTCCTGTATGTAAATTGGGGATAAACAGCACTCTTCCTACCACACTGCTGTCAGGATAAACCCATTAAAAACTGTGGGGCTTTGAAAATAATCCCCTCCTAAGCTGAGGGTGCTGAAGGCTCTGGGACTTGCTGAGTGTCATTCCAGGAGGGCTCTGCAGCCACACTCACACATGGAACACTGGGCAGAGCTCCTTTAGGGCCCTGCTCTCACAGAAAATCCATATTTTACAAGTATTAGCAATTAAACCTTCCCACTGCCTTCACATGAAATGCTGTAGATTTGGGCTGACTAATTGCCCTTTGCTCCATCCTCAGTCACGTGGTGAGATGTTTAATGACTAAAAACGATTGAATGAGATGGGGTGGGGACACCCCGAGGAGAGAATTCACAGCTGCTCTTGGCAATTAAAACCACTAGAATGCATTAGTGTCAGAGAACATGACAGAACCACGGCACAAACCTCACTCCTGTGTCAGCCACGAGCACTCCACCATCCATTCATCAGCTCTAGGAAATAACCAAAGTGTTCTCAGGGGATCTACAAGTCTCGAAGCTCACTTAGGTTTGATGTTGATAAACTTATGGCAACAATAATAAACAGGGCCAAGAGTAAAAACAAACAAGGGATTTTGTAAAAACAACAGAGCTGAGCTTCATTTCAGTTGTCCTTGAGTACCTAAACCTTTGGAGTACATTTACATGTTTTCAAACCCTTCTCTGCACCCAGAAGTACTAATGTACGTGGTGGATTTTCTTAATTGAAAACTAAGACTTGCAGGGAAGCCTTGATTTTTGTAGCTGGTACTGTCAGAGATGCACAAAATCTCATGACACTTCCCACGGTGATGTCAGTGGTTGCCATCAGCGTGGCTTTCCTTTCCAAGCACTGCCACAGTCACTGCACAAAACTGCTTGGGCGTAGAAAAGAATTCAGGATTATGGGCCAAAATTTGCCTCTTGCTGCTGCTTTAAAGATCTTCTGCTCAATCTGCACTGTGCTGGGATGGGTCCTGTGCTCACAGCAGCTCCTGAAGGCAGGGCCCTACAGTGCTGGACAACCCCCTGGAAACACCAGTGACTGACACAGCCAGGGGAGGGTCTGCTCCCTGCATTCTGCACTGCCCCTTGAGTGCCAGGGCAGCACCAACAGCCCAGACACGTGTGCACGCTGCAGGACAGCAGAGAAGGGCAGCGTTACAGCCATTCTCGTGTCACAGAGCCCAGATGCACCAAACCAGTCACTGGCTGAACCATAAGGCAGGATAAAGTACCCCCAGCTCCCTGAGCTGAGCCCAGGTGTCCTGAGCACTGAAGAGCCGTGGCAGGGCTGGCTGAGCCGCCCGGGCTGCTCCCTGCACTGCTGCCTTCCCAGCCGTCCCTCCCGAGCATCCGAAAGCACAGTCCAAAGGGAAGCAACACAAACAGCAAATGCTGCCCATAACCCCCCCATCACCCAGAGGGCTGGTACCCTCAGGGCTTGTTTCACTCCTTGGCATCAGCTGGGATACAGATGGCTGTGCAGTTACTCGCTGCAGAACTAGGTCAGTGGCAGCACAGATAGCAAGACAAAATAAAAATCCTGGGTTTTAGCCACCCAAACCATCCAAGTAACAGCAGCCTAATGGACAAAATAATATCCCTGAGCAATCCCATCAACCCCAGACTCTACAGGTACAGCTGCCCTACCTAGTGACCACACAGCTAGCAGGGCAGAGGGTGTGTCATTACACACACATACTCATTATTGTTTTACTAGAATCCAATAATTCCTGCAGGAGTTAATCCTTTTGCATGACATTACAGCAAACATAACCAGCAGTTTTTTACATTGCCCATTATGTAGTTAATTGGTAATGGTTCATAGAAGAAAGGCTACACAAAGTCACTGCTATTGTTCTAAGTCTTACTGATGTTCGTGGATCAAAGACAGGTCCCCGTGTTCCTTCAGTTCCTGCTTTGATACAAAATGTTCTGCAGCCACAGCAGTTCAGAGGAGTTTCCTTTCCCCAGGCTCCTTCCAAGGCTGGTTTCTCAGTTCTCAGCACTGTAAGCAGTAAGGAGCAGAGGAAAGCAGCTGTGCTCTGGGGAAAGCACAGTTGCAAAAAATTACCTTAAATTGGTATGGCTGTTTCGTAAATCCCACTGGGAGTTCAACTAAGGTTACAGGATTGGTCTCTGGTTAAATATCTAATGGTAAATCCTCAGGTGAAAACAATCAAATCATATCTGAAAGCCTCATTAGAAAAGTAAACCAATATTTAGCCAACCAAATTTTGATTTTCCATCTGAAAGCATGTTGTGAGCTCATTTAAATGCTACACCAGCAGTGTCTAAGCTCTTTGAAACCACAGCGAAATCTTCAGAGAATATTGTGCCACAGCACTGGGACACTGCAGTTTCTGAATCGAGGGGCTGTACCAGCCTGGATAAGTGCTTTTAATTTTGCTGTTTCATGCTGTTTCTCAAACCAGCTGAACTTCGTGTGGCTCACAGATCACCAGTGACCCCTGAGCCTCAGAGAGGACTCTGCTCAAGCCATTTAAATGGAAAAGCAGCCGAGTCCGAGTTGCTGCTGGAAGGGAAGAGGAGGGATTGTCCTCTCGCCACCTCTCCCGTCCCCCACACCAGCCTTGCTCCAGCTCTGCCGAGTGGGTTCAGCTTCCTCATCTGGCAGAAGGTGGTCAGGGGTTTTATTCAGTTTTCGGATGGTTTATTGAGCTGAAACAGTTAACAGAGGGATTGGGTGAATGTTTAGTGAAGGTCAGGACAGAGGGGAGAGGAGAAGCTGCTGAGCTTCCTTCACTATAAAAAGGAGCGTGGGCATGAAGCATAAAAAGCATCAGGGCCTGTCCCTCCAGCCTGGGATCACCTGAGCTCCTGGCAGGGCTGTGTGTACCCAGCACTCTGCCATCAAACAGAGATTTACCAGAAATCTGCTCTGAGTCTGATACTGATTCCACTCAAATCTACAGCAAAACTGTGGTGAAATGAAAGAGCATTCACAGAAAAAATGTGGCATTTTGTTTGGGGAATGTGTCACTTGACAGAAATTGTGCACTTTCATTTTTCCACAAATATTTATGAAACCAGAATTTAAACACAACTTGTCACTACATTTAAAAAATATGTTCAGGAGCCACACTTGCAGGCAAGCATTGAAGCGCAGACAGAGTGCAAATAAACAGCTCCCACAGGAAGGGTGACCTGTTTGTTGCTTTTAAGCCCCGTAAAAGGCCAGAGAAGAACGCAGAGAGGGCCATGGTGGCTCCCCTGGGACGGGGGGCTGGCCCAAGAGCAGCAGTGCCAGCTGCTGCCTGCTTTTGTCATCAGCTGTGTGCTCCTGTCCTCTGCACTTGGAAAAATAAATGCCAGGGGGGCTTCTGGTGGGCTGTGCTCCTGTTCCAGGGCAGCAGCAGGCTCTGCTTTCCCTCACAGCACTGCAGGACAGGGGGCTCTGTTACGGCAGGCTGAATAAATAATGTGGCCATGAGGTGTCAGGAGGAAAGGAGTGTTACCCATGAGAGCAGGGCAGCTCTGCCACACCCCAATAAACCTCCAGGCTCAGCCTGCTCTGATGGGGGGCTTAAAGGCGAATTCCAGGGGGTCAACAGAGGCACAGAACATGAGGGTCTGGGCTTGGAGGACAGTCCAGTTCAGAATAATGGCTGGTAACAGGAATTTCTTTCTCTTGTGCTTTTGTTTTCTGCAGTGGAGCTTCTAAATGTATAAACCCATCAGAATCTGAACTTCTGCCTCTTGGAATGGGGACTAATGTCTCTTGCTGTGGACTCCCCACCCTTGGAAGTGTCCAAGGCCAGGCTGGATGGGGCTTGGAGCCACCTGGGATAGTGGAAGGTGTCCCTGCTCAGGGCAGGGGAGGGGGAACTCAGTACCTTTAAGGTGCCTTCCAGCCCAAACCATTCTGTGAATGTAGCTTTCAGGAAACAAACCAAAGCAGGCTGTCTCCCAACACAACCTGAGCACGTATTTTCATAAGTAAAAGCAGTATTATTCTGATAATCAAACACTAAAAAGGTCTCACAGGGCTCCAAGCAAAGCTGGCTCATTAATCACAGAACTTTACCTCTGGTGTTAGTTTGGCCAGGAGTCTTTTCTTGAGGTAGTCTGTGTATTAACAGGGGCAGGTGCAGAAATGTCCATGATCCAAGAAATAATCTTACCTAGTTCCATACATGAAAAGCTGCCCCAAGAAAAAACTCCCAAAGAGGAGAGATGTCATTTCATATTCAGGATGAAAGCCAGACAGGGCTGTGTGTTCCTGAAAGGTCTGACGTGTATCAACATCACTTCCATTTCCTGCAACTTGTTCCAACAAATGTTTATCCGTGTGCCTGGGATATTCCAGCTGGAGACATAATTTGATGATTTTAAAAAGAATCTTGAATCATGTTCTAGCTGTTTAAGAACAAGTCTCAGGATAACACACCATCTTGTCAATGTTAAAAAAAAACCCAGTCTGACAATCCTTTCTGAACCAGGAGCTCTGTTCCTCTGGAGTTCAGACTACAGATCTGCCAAGGATCAGCTATGGCCCCAAGTGCTTGGGTTTGATTCCTTGGTGAAATCTAAGTCTTCTAAATTTAGGGCTGAATTCAAATCCCTGAACAATCACTTTGCATAAATTCAGCAGAGTGAGGTATTAAAGTTCCTAGTCAATCCACAGATTACAAGGCTGGTCTTGACATTTCCTGGGTGTTACTTCCTGTTATTTCTGAATTGCCTCCTTTATAAAGGATTAAGTCTTTTAGACTGAACTGCAACTTTTAGAGAGGTGTGTCAATAGCTCCAAGAATCCTTCTGACATCTCCTCTTCCCTCACCCTGAGCCTGGACAGACCAAGCCCACAGCAGCTGGTCAGTGCAGTGAGAGTGTCCCAGCCGAGGAGAGCAGCTCAGTCCACCCCAGCTCCTTCCCTCGGCATTCCCAGCCCGCATTCTCTGTGCAGGGGATCCAACACAGCACACACTCAGCCTCCAGTTCTGAGAACATCACACACTGCTCTACAGAGCTACACTGCAGACCAGTGCACAAGTGCCAGCATTAGCTCTGTGTGTGGCACTAAACACTCTCTCCTCAAAGCAGCTGTGAAATCACACACACGACGCTTACACGTGTTTTCTGTGTGCAATTACTTGTGGAAAAGAGCAGTTTTCCCTTGGAGTTATCCACCACCATAAAGGTCAAGACATGAGCTGGTGTGAAAATGCAGAACAGGAGTCACTAGTGTAGCAGGAGGGGAACTACATCCCTAATATTCTCCCCTCTCTGTATAAATCCACATTGTTTGTGGAAACATAAAAGCAGTTTCTGCAAAGGCTGACGACCACTCTGAAGATTTTTCTTTCTGGTACTTGGTTACATTAAGAAATCCACCTTGAGATCTTTGCTACCAGTAGTTGGTTATATTTTTTTCCAAGTGCCAGGAAGATTTTAAAATCAAGTTTTATAAAATAAAAGTCCAAACTCAGATATATCAGTCTTACAAATTTATCTGTGTTCAGAATTAGTATTTCTGTAACAAAACCAAAAGGGAAGCAGAAGCAGCTTTGGGGAAAACATAATAAAAAAGGAAACTAGCTTTACAGGTAGAAATTACAGGTTCAATGTTACAGGTATAACATGCTGTTTCATCTTCTTCCACTAACTAACTTCCTTCATTATCATATTCATTATGACAGTCTCCCTGTCATACCATTAATATAACCACATTAAATGTGGTTATAAAAGCCATGTTTAATAAGACAATTTAAGCCATAACAGAAATAATTCCCAAATCCTTCCAACTCTAAAGTCAAGCTGTGCAGTTTTTTTACCCAGTTCTTCAGCTTTTAAAGGGGAAAACTCCCAGTTTAAGGACTGATATTGCAAACACAAAGCAGATGGTGCTTCACATTATCACGAGGTATTAGACACCTGCTATTACACCATCTAACAGGATACTGTTACCAACAGAAAACCAAAGAACATCTTTGCAACTGAAATTTGTACGGTAACATCTGCAGCAGCAGTCAGAATTTAAAAGCTCTCCAGTCAGCTTCTCCTAACCTCTTCATTAAAAAGGCTGGACAGCATATAAAACTTTTATATCAATTTATTTCGAACTGTACAAAGCAATCAATTTTTACATTTCCAAAATATTTCCTACAAAGTGATCAAGGAAGAAGCTATTCACTCTTTTAAAGCCATGAGACAGGCAACTCCCTTTACAAATAAGCTCTAGTAGTTGTACTGATTTTTGGTCAATAATTTTTGCTCTATATTAAGTGATACCTGCTGACCATTTCCTTTGAGTAGGCAGTTTTACTGTATCATGATGTTATGCTTGTATTAGTTGGCCAAACCAACCTAGAATTTCAGTCACCATCAGATCTTTTCTCCTTCAAGGATTTCCAGAGCAGGTGCATGTACTTTATCTGCACATATGTTATATATGTGTATGTGCACATGGATGGACATGTACACACACTCATAACATTGCTCTGAGTACTGGACTGCTTCTGTCTGCTGAAAGAAGTTTGCACAGACTTCTTTGGTGCCATTTCTGGCACTTCAGGTATGTGGAAGGGAAGCAAGTGTCTGGAGAGTTGTGAACAAGTATGGAAAAAAGCCTTTTGGACTGGAATGATCTTCCCTGTGATTACTGTCCAAGGAAAGAGGCCATGGGATCGTCAGGTCTCTGCCTTTTCATCCTGTAGGCTTCCATCTCCTCCTCTGTTGGCTCCCTGGCCTCAAACTGGCTGTTGTAGGGTCTCTTCCTCTCATCCAGCTGCATGATTTCTTTAACATGGAGCAGACGAGCCTCTTCTGCATTTAGTGCCTGAAAGGAGAGCAAAGGAAAACAAAAATTCCACAAAGAAAGTTAAGCAAAAAAACCCACGGAGGGTTTCTTAGATGCTCACATGATGGACAAGCAGCAGGCACAAGGGATAAGCAATGCACACCTGCCTGGCCCACCTACAGCACATTTCACTTAATGCTCATTTTTTGGTGATTAACATAAACTGATGCTAAAATGCTATTTAGCAAACAAGACACTTTAATCTCTTTCCAACTGTCAAAATCAAGTAAAAAACTCCTTGGATTTACCTAAAATGTAATCATGATCCAGCAAGTACAAAAGCAGGTAAGCAAGCATCTGATCTTAGGGATTTGGGATGGTTTGTTTTTGTATTCTGGTATAAGTTTGGGGGTTTTATTTTTAAATCCTTTGTATTATTCCTCCAACTACTACTGCTGCTCCTTGCTAGTGAAGAGCATTTGTACAGTGCCTTGATTAACTACAGATTTAATTGGTGCTCCCCCTGGACACCCTGAGGCTGCTGTGCCCCTGGGAGGGCTGCTCAGCCAGCAGGCAGTGGATAGTTTGGGGCATGGGTTTAGTGCCCCAGCTGTGAGACTGGGACCAAGCCTGGCATAAAGGTGCTCACTTAAGCCTTCACAGTGCCTTTGATCTCTCCACCTTTCTTCAGCACACAACTGATTGTTCTGCAATGTGTTTTAGAGATCTACAGCTGTAGTAAGTGCCTAGACATGAAGTGTTCTAAGTCATCTAAACTATGTCTTTTAAAACTAAATATTTATTGAATGTTTGCCTGAGAAACGAGGAATGTACTTCAGAACATCTAACAGCATTTTAAATTTGCTTTAGCTCCAAATTAGCATCAAAGAACATCCCAAGGTATAACACAGGAACTACATTATAGGCTTCATAGAACTGATGTAAAATACATGTCAAGTTCTTTTTGCCACAAAGTCACTGAAGAATATAGTGCACCTTTTTAAGTTTTTCTTGCTTCTTTTTCTCTTCACCCTCACTGTCTGAATTCGAGCTCTTCTTGTGCTTCTTCTTTTTCTTCTCTTTCTGTTTCTCTTGGTGGATCTGTGAGGTGGGAAACAAGTTCCTGTTAAGATGCAACTTGCCAACATTAATAATGCCCAAGCCACCAACTGCAGACTTCTATCAGTGCTTTTTGAGAGCTTAGTTTTCCACAGAGGTGATAATAATCTAATAATGCAGTCATTTTCAGGCTCATTATGACTCTACATCATTTTGTAGTTATGCGTATCTTTTCATCTCTTAAAATGCTGAGGCAAAATATGTCTTCCTGAGAATGGGAAGCATCCTACCTCCATCAGTGTTTTGGGTTTTGTCATGTGTTCTTCCTCCCCAGGCTGCTCTTCCAGTAAACTTGCTTCTGTGTTCTACACAACAGACAAGAGCAGGGATGCCCAGTTACTAAGCACATTTGAAAGGGGAAGGCCAAAAAAAATCCCACAACCGCCCAAAAAACCAACCCTCCCAGAAAGTGAAACAGTCTGGACCTTAAGTAAGGAAGGGAAGGTGAATGCTTTTCAGCTCTTCTCAAGTGACTGAGACAATACTCACAGCAATTTCTTTCCCAGCCTCTCCTGTGCAGTAGGAGTACTTGACAAAGGAGTGGCAGCACTTGTAACCCCACTTGCCTTCTTTCCAGTATGAACCCCAAATGCACTGCAAGAGAACACACCACAGCAGTTCAGGCCACCATGATACTCCTGCAGGAGGCTGCAATTTATTGCTGAACTTATATCCTGGGAAGCGAATCATTCAAACAGTCCAGAAGGACGTTATGAGCAGTACTTTTGCTACTCTACATCAGCCTTACAGGTACACTGTCAGAAAAGAGAAAAGCAGCAGGATGTGGTCAACTCATATTCAAAGTGAAAGGGAAATAAGAGTAACTTCCCCTTTAGTTTAAGACTGCCATGGCAACTCCTTAAATTCACATCACAATCATGACTATCTGAAATTCCTCCTTAGCAGAAAAGGGAGAGTGTCACATTTGAGAGAGGAGAAGTTTATCTGCTGTATTAATTACATTGTACTGTATCCTACTATACCTCCAATGGGAAGGTGTTTAACTTTTCTATAATTTTAACATAACCCAGGGCTTACTGTATGGTTGTTGATCTTCACATCCTCTTCATACTTAGAGCAAGCAATAGCTTTCTCTTGTCCTTTGATGACTGTTCCATGCCTGGAGTACTCCACATAATCTTCTGTTTGAGCTAACAGCAGCTCAGCTGGTGGGGCATCCAGGTGTTCTTGTCCTCCATACTAAAATGCAAAGAGAAGTGACATAGGTTTAAAAAACCCACCTGCTCTGTAAGTAAACAAGCATTTCAAACATGGCACCTTCAGTACCTTGTGAAGAAGCCATGAGAGTCAATGGTGGCAGTTTAATGAATATTTAAGACAGAAATACATCATCTTCTATGGCCACCGTGGTGTTTAGTTTTATGTGGTTGTTTTTTTTTGTTTTGTTTTATGCCCATAGAATGACAACAGTGATATTCCTCACTAAGAGCAGGAAAACTTTTCAGACCAAGCCAAAAGGCTCTGGTACAACCAGAGTAGCATTTTCTGTCCCCCTCCAAACTTGAATGTTGACAAGGTTAGGGTCTAAATTGATTATTTAGGTCTTTTGCAGTTGTCCCAGAAGTGAGTTGCAAAATATAAAACAAATATTTATCTACAAGACTGCACCCACAACTTGAGTCATGAAGAAATTCAGATTTCTTCAGTGGAGAAATTCTGACAGTTAAGGGAAGAGCTCCCAAAACGACAAAGAAATCTTCAAAAGTTGCCATACTAAATAATAACATTAATCTAATTGATGATAGAGTATAAATATAAACATATTCTTATAAGTCTGAGCTGCTGAGAACAGCTGATGGCCTTTCATATAGGATTAGTAATCTTGTTTGTTCCTCAAGACCCAGACATCAAACTTCACAGAATTCTTATTAAATAAAATCAAATGCCTATTACCTTCTCTAGGATGCTTTCTTTCTGCTGTGCCTTGAAATCTTCTTTTTTCACTTTGAAGGATTTATAAAGGAGCTCTAACTTTGTAGGGTCTGCTTGAAGATGAACTTCAGAGCCTTTGTCATAAGCTTCCCAAGCAAACACTGTGTACACAAGAGGTTTCACTCAACATTTACTCTAAAACTTACACATTCAAATTACATTCTTCAGTTCTGAAGCAGTTTGGAAGAAGATCTCGATCTAAAAAGATTTATTTCTCTTCTACAGAAAACCAGCAGTATTAAGTGTTTTAAGTCCCCTTCCTTACAAAGCCCCCCAAAGCAGAGCCCACTTACACTGAGTCTGTGCCATGGAAATGGTGTCTCCCGTGTAGCGAACGAAGTTGTCACCGGCGTAACCAACTCTGCAGGAAGAGCAACAGGATTGTGAGCACTTGTAAGGTGATTCCCTCTTAAATACAATCACACAACTTCAACAGGGAAGGGAAAATTCTCTTTGTGCCCTAAGAGTTAAGAATGGAGGGAGAAGTGGGTGCATCCAACTCGATACATGAAATGAAAGCCCTGCTCCCTGTGGAGCCATGGAAGTATCAGACAGCCCCCTGGAAAACCTGATGTGTGTGTTCACAGGGAAACACAGGCCTGGAGCTCTGTCTGGGATGCCAAGCACAAGTCAAACTCGGACCTAACTGCACAAAATACCCCTAAGTGGTGTGTGATATTCCAGCCCCATGGTTCTCAGCTCCTGGATCGGTGCCTCTCCAGCCCAGCCCGTGACTTTGGCTGAGTCAAAGGCAGGGAACAGCTTTCCTGCTGCCTGGAAAGTGAGACACTTCTGCCCAGCCTGCAACAGATGCACAGTGTGTACATGACACACAGGCTGAAGATCCAATAATGTTAACAACCCCATCCCCCCTCTTCCATCTCCCCAAGGCCACTCTGGAAAATTTACATTTGCAAAGCTGTGGCAGAAACAAAGGTCAAATTATGACCAGAGAGAGACGTGAAAGCATCTGCATCTAAAAAAGAAGAATTGACCGGCACTATTCTAGCTGGGGGCAAACAGAGGTGGAAAGAGCATTATTTGCTGTCATTTAGGCACTGCCATTCTATTCCAGGCAGTGAGCTAATCCAATTACTGTGCTCTAAATGCATGTTTTACTCACAGCTTGCCTGCTCTGGAAGTTCACAGCACAGCACAGGTCAAGTGCCTGACTGGGGTTCTAAGTGAGAGCCCTGTGTGCAGGCAAGAGCAGCATCTTTGATTAAACTGGCTAAATAGACAATGCCAAAGCTTTCAGATCTGCACTACGCAGAATCCATTCCTATAGGAGGGGGTCTTACTCCTAATGCAAACAGTTAGTTAGGTACCACAGACACTCCATGTTAGTCTCCAGTCCTGAATGTCTCCCAACAAACATAAGATAAAGTTTAAGATTTAATTACTGAAATAATTTATATAAACATCATTAGTGTTCACAGGCATCACCTCTGGATGCAGCAGTGTTCTAGTCCCTGTACAGATCATCCACATATCCCTTAAGGGTCAGTATTACAAAAATACCACTTTTATATACTAAAACAAAAGGTGCTCCTAAATAAAACAAGTTTTTTCCATGCTTACTACCACTTCTATACATAACTGACCAGAGATTAATTAGTAAAAGGATATACAGATAAAAGAAAATATACAACTATTAATCTCATTTTTAAGAGTTTTGTTGGATACACAAGAATGACCCTGTTTTAACTTACTCATCTGGATTCTTGCCTGTGTTGGCATATGGGTTCTCCCTCATTGCCCTCGTTTTGGGATCATAATAAGCGGAGTTTGGATCTAGATTCCTCAAGTACTGGGGAAAGAAACAACATACAACATATTTAATATTCACGATTTGACAAGAACTCAAGTTACTCCTTTATCCCCCAGTTTAGACATTTTAAAAGTTCTATCCATGAAAAAGGATGACCTTCATCAAGTCATGAGCATGAACAGAACTGAAAACAGACCTTAGCCCCAAGACACAAAGTCCTTAATAACTGAGTGCACAACAGATTGAGATGAACTCCTGTGAACATTTGTAAAGAGTTCTTTACTCACTTTGGCAATATCTTCTCGAATACGCAGATTTCGAACTGTGATACGTCTTTTAGAGTCAAAGTTCTGCCCAGGCATATCAATGTCATCTGCATATTTATCTTCATCTTCATCTTCACTGTTATGATCTCTTTCCTGAGGAGAGATGGGAAACTCCTGAGTCATTCACTCCAGAGACCAGCCTGAGAATCTCATTCTAGTGGTTTGCTTACAATTCTGCAATCCCTGTAGTTACAAGCCAGCACAGTTCACCCGGGGTTAAAGTGTGCTGTCAGGCTAACCTAACACTCACACTGCTCAGAAATACTCCTGCTGAAGGATTTCCACTTCCTCACGTGGGAACAGTTACCAAAACATAACTGTGACGACATTAAGAAAACAGTTATCTTGGGCAAAATAAACCACATTAAAAACTAGTTATGTGCTTGCATCTCTAAGGTCTGACAACACACAGGAATTAAAATAAAAACCCCTCTAAGAAATCCAGCAACCTCTGCCTGAAAGAACCAGCAGCCAGTGGCATGGACATGCCAGTTAAACCCTTATTCCACCCTTGTTTCACTGTTTCACTAACTACAGGTCCTTCCTTCTGCCCAGGAGTGATGCAGTGGGTAATCAATCATCTTACTGTCTGTGAATTGGGTTCCTCTTCTCCCCACTGGTGTCTTGGGGAGTTCTGCAGCAAACAAAGAGCACATCAGCAGAGAAGACAAGATAGCAGAGAGAGGACAGATGGCAGGGATACAAAGGGCAATCAAAGCAGAGCTTGATGCTGGATACAAAATACAATTCACCAGTGGCACAAAATGCAGAAAGATCCTACATAATGTTCTAGGAAAGAGCTCTTCACTGTCTGTTTGACATACAGGTGTTGGAGGCCTTTTCACTGCATCCCCAACTAAATTTCCCATTCTTTCATGAAGAGCACATTCTAGAAGTGTTGCTGTTATTTAGAGCTTGCTATGCCTTTGAACACTGATGGATTAGACTAAAATATTTCATATTATGATAATATAACCAAGTTTCAAGTCTGAAAGCTTAAAAAATAATCAAGAGGGTATGTATTCAAGGATTTAGTTAGGAATACTAAAAGCATAAATCAGAAGGCATAACTGAAGCTGGACAAAGATAGCCTGACTTTATTTTTTTAACCTGCTTAGCCTCCAACTTGAAAATACTTGCAGGGGTGAAGATGGAAACAGCTGTGAGCCCTGTAAGACTGACCAACAAACTGGCCAGTGCTGACTATGCAAATCAGCCCCAGTCCTCCTTCAGAGACAGTTCTGAAGTTTCAAACAAACTTTTTTTCCTACAGCTTCTTTTTTTTAAGGTGATGCCTGAAGATTTTTAGGCATTTTATAGATTTTAATATAGCTGTATAACTTGCTTTCACTTAAGACAGTTACTAAAGTGTTTTCTCCTGGTTTGTGCTACTTTCCAATGAATTTCTGTTTAGCAGTCTTTCCAAGGAAAGAGATTTTAGCAAGGATATCCTGTTTGGGATGTGTACCCAGACCAGAATAAGAAGATATATTGTAATCAAAACAAGATAGAGGGCCAGAAGTGCTCTCTATTTTTTGCCTTTTTATAAAGTTAAAATATACTCAGAAATACCTTTTAAAATTAGAATTTTGTATCAAAGATAGCACTATAATCTAGGAGGAGGTGCAGAAATTAGTGGAAGATGCAAACTCTGCAGTTATAAGCCAAAGGGAAATACATTTGCTCGGCCTTCACAGAACCAGACACTGCAAACAGCAGCAACTGAAGAAGAAACAAGCTGGTTTAACACAAAGAAAATACCTTCCTATTCCAATTTCTACTATGCACTACCATATGCATAATCACATAACATTCATTACCTCAACATTAATCAGATCTTAACAGTCTTAAGAAAAATAAATGAGGGTTTAGTTCACTTACCACTTGCTCCAGCTTCCCTGATGCCAACTCCTCCTGAAGCTTCTGTGCTTTCAGGGTACGTTTGGCCTGGGGAGCAAGAAAATGCGTTTGTTTGCATGTTTCTGTTCAGCACAAGGTTTACCACTAGTGCTCATTAGCAGTGTTCCTCCTCCCAGCCCAGCCAGGCCAGACAGCCAACCTTTCCCCAGGGAATCACAGCCCCACGTACCAAATCCACCTTGGAATACTCCTCCACAATCTTCATGTGCTCCTCGGGGTTATAGCCATTCCAACGATCCCGCTTCCCGTCGTAGTCAAACATCAGCTGGGGCTGCACGTGTTCATCTGGGGCAATATTCATCCCTGTGTATTTTGCTCCAACTTTCCTGGGCCTCTAAAAGAGAAAAAGATGGTTACATCAGCCCATTAGACTAAAATACTCAGATATCCTTTTAAAAAATCTTATCAATCAAGCTCCTCTAAAGCCAGTTAAATTCACCATTGGAATTGTAAACAAAGGCAAGTAGTTCTGCATTTTAGTGTAGCACAACTGACTCCAAACCCCATCAATTTTTAATTCTATTTTCTACAATTAAAAAAGCAATCAGAACAGTTTCTAGGTGGCTTCTGGCTGACATGACCCAGAAAGACAAGCAGAGCAGCACTTGAGTTAATGCAAATTAACATGACCAATTAAACATTTTCACTTATTATTGCAGAGGTTATTACAATCAGAACTCACCAACAACACCCCAAGTAGTATCACTTTTCCCCTTCCTTTTTCCCACAAAACAATTTCTTCAGAAATTTCCAATCTCAGCACTCACAGCCATTTTCAGCACGGCTTTTCCAAAGCCAGTATTTTTTGTCTGACCTACAGTCGGCTGTTTTTCACTAGCAGGAGCATTCCCATGGTTTCCAAAGCCATTAAGCCACGGACAGAAGTGCAGTTTACCTCCATGCAGTCCTTCTTTTTGTGTGTCATGGCCCCACAGTTCTCACAGGCTCCTTTTCGGTACCTCGTGGCCACAGAGTTCTGGGCAGGGGCACAAAGGGCAGAGTTACACAAACCTGGGCAAGAGCCACCAAGTGACACCCCAGGTGTGACCCACCCAACCCCCCACAAGTTCTGATCACCACCAAACCCTGCAATCTGCCTGCTGAGTGAGGGTTCCCAGCTCCTGCCCCCCTCAAACCCCCATAACCATGAACGACTTCCTCGGGCAATCAAAGCCAAGCCTCCTTTCATACCTCCTGAACTCCTCGTTTGTACCAGTCTCCAGAGGAGTTGTACTGTTTCTGCTTCTCTGGCTGAGGTCTCTGATGCTTTAGAGTGGGTCTTTTAGAAGGATCTATGTACCAGGGCACTGAGGAGATGTACTGGGGAATGTGAGGATTGATATCCCTGTAAAAGATGGTGTGTCACAAATACATGGCGTGGGGAGAAACCCCACAGCAACTCAGCCTAACAACTCCCACACTGAAGTTCAGAGCTTTAGGAGGGATACTAAAACAGTGAAGTTGGTAGAATGCATTGCAAAATAAACTCGATAATAGAGACTTTCACTGAGATTTTGTTGCTACCTAATTCACCTCAACTCCTGACTCCAAAGCAAGTGGCTTACTCTGTGTAACGTTACCGAGCACAAAAATAGCAACATTTGTCTTCTCAGAAGCAACCAGCCCTGTAGAAACAAGAGAGGGGGAACAGCTCGGGTACACAGGGAAGCTCCCCCTTACTCACATTTAAAATACAACCTGTAAGTAGCTGCATAAATGGGACTTTTAGCAGAACTGTCAGTAGCTCGCAGTAGATAAATACTGAACCTGCATTTTTTGGGAGAGTATCTGTCTTCTGGAATGTTAAAAGAAAATCTACAAAGTTCCAACTATTTCCTTCTGCAGTGACTCATGCAGAAACCCTCCTGACTGCTGTGTAACCACACCAGAAAAAGGGCACTTTTAAGCAGCAGCTTTAGAACAACCCAGCTTTGATAAAACTCACTTTCCCTCTTCATCCACCTCGGCAGGTGCATTTCCGAGTTTTCTCTGTTCTTCCAGTTCCTTCTTCTTCCTCCAGTCCTCCCTCGTCATCTTCTTCGGTTCTTCCAGGCTCACGTCGTTCGCCCCCCCTGCAGGGGCGGCGTTCGCTGCCGCCCCCGACGCCATTCCGGCTCCGTCCCCTGCAACAGAAGGCAAACCGGCGGCCCCGCACTCGGGGCGCTGTGAGAACACAGGCCGCGCCAGCGCCCGAGCCCCCTCAGCGGCGCCGCGCGGGCCCACGGCGGCCGCGGGGGAACCAGCGGCCCCGCGACCGCACAGCGGCACTCCCGCCCCGCCCCTGCCGCGCTCCCTCACCCCGCTCCCGGCGTTTTATCCCGCTGTTTTATCCCGATCCCGGTGTTTGTTTCATCCCCGCTCCCCTGTTTTTACCTGCCGGGCCGCCCCACAACGCCCCGCGGCCGCCGCCGCTCAACTTCCGGGGCGGGGCCCTCCTCCCGCGAGCCAATGGGCTGCCGCGAGTCGGTCGAACCGGCCAATGGGCGGCGCGGCGCCGCTTTAAAAGCGCCGCTCTGAGGGCGTGGCCCCCTCAGAGCCCTCAGGGGGTCGGTGGGGACGGGTCGCGGCGTGTCGGGGCCGAGCGGGGGTGTCAGGGGCTCGGGGGGACACAGCGGGGCGAGCGGGGGTGTCAGGGGCTCGGGGGGACACAGCGGGGCGAGCGGGGGGTCGGGGGGACCCCTCGGGACACGGCGGGGGCGAAAGAAGGGTTTGTTCGCCCTCATCTAAGGGCCAGTACGCGACAGCTCTGTTGCCTTGCCTTAAAAAGCGCGCTGTGGTGGAGGAGGCGACAAAAATCGCTGTTTCTCCTTTTTTTCCCGCGTGAACTTTTCCCAGAGCGGTCTCGCCGGCCTGAATGAGGATGGCAGCTGTGATCCCTGCTGGTGCAGGCAACGGGGAGGTTATTGCTCCCGAGGGCCAGCTGATTATCCCTCCAGCGTCTTGTGAGTATATGCTGCCCTAAGGCAGCAAGGGGGCGAGTGAGGAGCAGAAATCATGTTTTGTTGTTCACTGCTTTCACGGGTTTTTTATTCCTTTATCTGTTTACCTAACTAATTTTTCTAAGCTCATCGATTACCATAAAAATTAAGATACCTGGGCTTTTGTCAGAGATGTGGCTTATGAGCTATAAATGATGAACAAAGATTTCTATGGCAAGAAGCTTTCCAGCTTGTGCACTTACTGAAGCTTTAGGGTTGATATGGTGCTAAAGTTGGCTTCTTTTTTTTTTTTTTTCTTTCTACCACTCCAGCAAAAGGAAGGAGTGCACACTCTGGAAGAGTAGTTTGCACTCCACTTCATAAGAAAGCATTCTCACCTGCAGCCATGACTTGCTCTAGGAGAAAGGCTCTTGGTAAAAAAGCAATCACTCCATCTGCAGCCATGTCTCACTCTGGGGGAAAGGCTCTTGGTAAAAAAGTATTCACTGTACCTGAAGGCACATACCACCCTTTGAGAAGGGCCCTTGGAAAGGTGAATACAACTACAGGAGTCATGAGCAAGATGCCTGAGATAAAACAGGAAAATCAGCCTCGCACTGCAGTCAAAGTGAGTACAACACACTTCTGCTGCAGGAGGGGAGAGAGGAACGTGTAGTTGGTTGTGGCTTAACCCTGGCAGATTAAACACCACACAGCTGCTCCCTCACTCTCCTTCAGTGGGATGGGCGAGAGACCTGGAAGGGTAAAAGTGAGAACTCATGGGCTGAGATTAAGACAACTTAATAAATAAAATCTCAAAGGAAAACATAACCAGCTGAGTGATGCCTGGCAGTCCCTGAGCAGTGACAGCCTTGGCACACTTCCCTGTTTTCGCTGCTGAGTGTGCTGCTGTGCCGTCTGGAAATGTCCCTCTGCACTCCTGGGATCAGCTGTCCTGGCTGTGCACCCCCAGCCTCCTTGCTGGGGGGTTGTGAGAGGCAGAAGAGGGCTAGGCTCTGTAAATGCTGCTCAGCAATAGCTCCAACAGCTCTGTGTGTTGATGCTGTTCTCAGCCTTGATCCAAAACATGGTCTCATATCAACTACAAGGAAGAAAAATAACTATTCTATCCAGAAGCAGTGCACCTATGTAGATGGCTCTGGGGGAAACAGTCTCAATAAATGCCTTATTCACATGTTAAGTACTAACAGTTTAATATGAGCTTAAACATTCCAGTGCAGTCACTTGTTGCCACCGTATGTAGTACTGAAGTACATAAACTCTGCTGAAACATTTGCCCATCTCCAGCTTGTTCGTGTTGAAGCTGTAGCATGTAGGCCTGCTTGAGGGCTGCATGGCAGGTGTGCTTGTCTGTAGACCTGAACAGCACAGGAGAGCCACTACAAACGTTATACAATAGCACAAATAATGTGTCTTCCTTTTTTTAAGACTGATGAAAAGACTGAATTAGGCAGCTGGACTTCACAGTCTGACAAAGATTTGGCAGAGTGTAAAGAAGATTGTGCTGAGTCTGAAGAAGATTGGCCAGAAGTAGAAAACATGTTTCATTTTGATCCTGAAGGTAAGAACTCTTGGTGTAATTATTAAAATGAACAATAAAGCTTCCATGAGTGCTGGCACTGTTGTAAGACTTTGTTCAAGCTATTGTGGCACACAAAGTCAGCATTGCATTTCTCCTGAGTCTGTCTGAAACATAAGGGTGCTTGCTTTTTCAGTCCTTCAAAGTGTGTCCTTAAAGTTTTCTTCATGGGGATGTGAGTGTGTGAAAACTGCTGTGCCAGAGACTTGGTGAAACATGTCCTGTGCTTGCTGAAGTCGCTAAAAGCTTCTGCTCTGTGTTAACAGTTACCTTATGCATTTTGAGTCTTTTAATAAGTGTCAGTGTAGGGAATGTCATGGACAACTAAGGTGTAACTGCAAATAAATACCCCTTGTGTTGTGTTAGATTGCTTCCCATTTAATCCAATCCAGGAGAATTTGGAGTTTCCCAGGCTACTGCACACTTACTCAGTGTGTCTTTCTCAAACAGACTTTGATAACTTTGATGTTCCTGAGGAGTGCAAACTAAGCAATCTCGACCTGCGTGGCGTTCCCCTCATGGTATATCCAAGGACGTACAACCGACGTGTAGAGGAGAAGCCAACCCCTGTCCTCACTCCAGAGATGTCATTTACATCCAGTAAGTGGGAACTTGTCATACTTTTCGGTACACACAGTGCTCCACAGGGCTTTGGGAGGGAAGGCAGTTTGCTCCAGCAGTGAACTGCTGTTGCTGTCTAAACTGTACCAGAGCAGTGCACCAGCATCAGACAGCTCTGGTGGAGTCAAGCTGAGTGGAACTGCTCAGCCCTGCTGGTACAGGCAGTGATCTCAGTGATGTTGCTGACATATGGCACCACACAGCTGCTTCCTTGCTCCCCTGCTGTGGGATGGGGAAGAGAATTGAAAGAGAAAATGTGAAATGACTCATGGGTTTGGGATAAAAGCAGTTTTACCTAAAGCAAAGGCTGTGCATCAAGCAAAGCAAACCAAGGAATTAATTCACTACTTCCCATCAGCAGGCAGGTGTTCAGCATCCCCAGGACAGCAGGGCTCCATCACATGTGATGGTGGCTTGGGAAGACAAATGCTCTAACTCCAGATAGCACTCCTTCATTCTTCCCCAGCTTTAGATGCTGAGCATGGTGCCATGGAAAGAAAATTAACTCTGTCTCAGTGGAAAGCAGCACACTGAGCAGTCTCTTGTGGTGCTTTGCAAACTATCAGCTAGGTGGGATGGGTTCATACTGTAAAACAGTATTTCCCTTGGTCATTCAGGAGGTTTATGCTGAGCTACTGGGAGCTGACTTGTGTTAGTGTACATTGAGTTTGAGACACTGATTTGATTTATTTCTAACTTCAGGCTTGCTGCAAGCAAATGCTGACTTCATTGCTAGCCTGGAAAATCTACACTTCCCCGAGCTGCCACCATTTCCAGCTGACTTTTATGAGGAGCAGGAATGTTGTAATGTGTTTTAAATTTCATGTAGTTCTGTATTTCAATAAAAGCTAATCTAACGTGCATGATACCAGACTTGTTCATTTTCAGTAGGCTCCAGGTGTGAGTAGTGCTGTAGAGGAGATGTCTGACCAGCAATCAAAGCAGAGCCTGGGTAAGCTGGTAAGCAAGACTGTTGTGAACCGTATCCAGGCGTTGGTACCTGCTGGTTAGACTACATGGTTGGGATAGACTGAGGTCCACCTGACCTCACTTTGCATACCTTGGTCCTTTAAAACACGTGCAAGGGTTCAAACCAATTTAGTGTAAATCAAGCACTTGAGCTGGTGTTCTTCCAGCATTTTTCATGTGAACTTGTTTGCTCTCCCCAGTGGTTGTCTAAGGTGCTGTATGCTGGGTTTTCATGCAGCTGTAGACTAGTTTTAATTGTCACAGCACTGTGTGGCTCCAGTGGCTGGGAGCTGTTTTGAAGCTTCAAAGAATTCACAGAAATATCAAACGAAACAGATAAAAGATACAGGTAAAGGAAATTCTATATAGAGACTTCAGGGTTTGGCTGATCCTTAACTGCATTTTAAGAGTTTTTGATTCTTAACTTGTCTGCCTTTACTGAGATCAAAGTTCATGGGTACAGCCTACCAGACACAGGAGTTAAGCAACAGTCACTATAAAAGAAAGTGACAAAATGCATCTTTGTCTCTATCAGTTTTAACAAGTTGGGAGACAACAGTTGAGGCTTATTTTTACATAGAAGTGCCTGTAACCAAGACACTGAAGTGGCTACACAGTGCCCTCATGTGGCCTCTGGTTAGGCAGCCAGTGGTTTGCTGCTTTACAGAATATCAGAAGAAGCAGAGGGGCAAGGGCCTTTTCTAGTGCTGGAACTCAGCCAGTTCTGTCTGTCCTTCTCCAGGTTTTTTCTTCATTTGGAACTAGCATCCTAGTCTTCTGATTAGTACAGAGAGTAAAGTGTGATTTGTCTTCCTAATAGCTTCAACACTATGCTTGAGAGAGAGACCAGCATGTTCAAACCCGATGCACTTACCGTGGAACAGCGAATTCTTTAAGTATTTTACCCTATTTAGGAACCTGCCAAAGTTGATGGGGATTTGTCAGCAATGTAGAGTCTCAGTGCCCGTGTGACTGTCCAGGCTCAAGGGCTGAGTGTTTTTTCTGGTACTGCAACCAGGAATGCAATGTTTTTCTTTTGTGCTGGGCAATACTGTCAGATACCTAAAGTATAACTTTCAAAGCTGCCTGTGTGACTTCGTACCCAGGTTCTATTTTTAGATGTAATTTGTGTGCCTGGAGGTACCCCAGGGCCTCTTTAGTGCCTGTCCCCAAAATGCAGCCCTCAGAACTCCTGCCACAGTGCTGCTGGGCTGCGGTGGCACTGCTGCCTTATGGCTCCTGGGTTTGCTCCAGATGAATTCTCTGACAAGCACCCGTTTCGAGGCAAGCAGCCTGAGTCTCCTTTATGCCCAAGCTCGGATGCTGCTTGGCCTCCTTGCTCTGTGCAGCCTGCTGGGAGTTTCCAGAGCAGTCTTCTCCTGTGGGATGTGGGCAGAGGGGGATGGCAGCCAGAGGAGGAGGTGTGGGTGTTTCTGTTTCCAATAGCACTCAGATGAGTGTGTGAGAGGCCAGGGGTCGGATTTCATGATGCTCCAGGGGATTTGCAATCCTGCTCCCAGCTAAGCTGCTCTGGAGGACCCTTTTCAGCTGCTCCTGAGCAGCACTGAGCAGAGGCTTTGTTGTGCCTGGGCAGGGAGGGGATGAGCTGGTGCCTTGGTGGTTATGTGGCTGCTACGAAGAGGAAGAAGAGGGGTTAGAAGACAGTACTCTGGATGGATAAAACCTCACTCCTTTGGGCTGTGGATGGAGAAGGAGGGTCCCTTTTCTTCTCTGTTCCTGACTCTGCTCTCAGGCTCATTCACTCAGGTTCTGGATGTTGGGTCTGTCTTTGTGTGTCTGCAGTACAAGGGGTTGCTCTTTGCTGTCCCTCTTGCTCAGGGCTGACTCACTTCCTGCCTTTGTAACTCCTTTGAAACCTTCCTGTTTTCTAACTTCTGACTGCAAAGCATCTAGTGAAGCCATTTCTGAAGCCCATGACACTCACTGTACTGTGCTGCCTGGGACCACTTTGCAGCACTTCTTTCCACTCGAGCTGCCTGGCAAGGCAGCAGTGGATTTTCTTTACCCACAGGAATGCTGCATTCAGGGCAGGGAGCACTATTTGTCACCAGGGCAGGGTGCAGGCAAGCCCAGGGCTTGTCCTGGGCAGCAGAGGGGAGGGAGGCCAGGATGCAGTTGTGGCAGCAGACCTCTGGGTGTGCTGTGGTCTGTGGCATCTGTGTGGTACCAGCTCTCACAGTCTTGCCTTCACAGATGTTACAGCCAGTCACAGCAAAATAATTAAGAGAATGATAAACCTGAGTAGAACAACTCTGGTAGGGTCTTAAGGCACTAGGACAGATACTCTGGCTGTTGTGGGGGACACTGAGCAAAGCTGGGGGGGCTGTGGGCAGTTCTGGCAGTACCCCAGCCCTCTGTGCAACTGTGGAGCAAAATTCTTCCTTGAGGAAAAGAAATATGTGCATGGATGTGCACCCACGTACACAAAGAGACTCTGGGGGAAGGTGAATGCCTCTGCATGAATCTCTGCAGGCATTTCCTACTGGGAACGTGTCCCACTTTAGAAGAGCATGTCATGGAGGGTGGCTGCAACTCTCCTGTCTTGGCATGTCTCTCCCTCCCTTGTGAGCTGGTCCACGAGCAGAGCTCTGGCTTCTGGAGGCTGCACAGGTCATCAGGAGTGCACAGAAGAGCTATTTCTACCACCCCCTCTGCACCCTGCTGCCCCAGCATGCCCAACAGCTCTTCAGTGCTTGCATAAGAGGTAGGAGCACCGTGTCCTAATTTATATGCCCATCAGAGTGGGCTGTGAAATGGCTAATCAAATCCTACCTGGCTTGTGACATGACCATGACTTCTGTAAATGTGCAAAGTGGTCTATGAAAGGTGCATGATTTATGAACTATTTTCTTGGTTTCCTTCTTTGTCAGCCTATTCTCTTTTCAATCAGTTGTACTGCTTATTAAAGCAATGAGACAGAAATCAGAGAGAGAGCTCATAAAATTTGTAAGTCAATTCAGCTGAAAGAAATCAGACAACTAGATGACCAAAAGCAAAAAATAATATATATATATCTTCGTATAAGGCTCTGTGTCACAGAAATAGACCCACAGAACTCAGCTTTCAAGAGAAATCAAGTGAAAGCTTGCTTTTAACAGTATTGAGGAAGAAATTCCAATTTCTTCAGAAGTGATTTGGATTTCTCTGTAGTTTTGAATGGGACTAAGTGCCAGCTCCTCTTGGAATTCATAACTCATGGTGTTATCTCACTGTCTGTTACAAAGAAATACTTTCAGCAGGGATGAAAGATTTATGAAATCATGCAAGAAATTACTATATGTCTACTCTGCTTTCTGAAGACTCTGTTTCTATGAAGGGGTTTTTATATACAGGACCCACTTTATCTCTGATGCCTGCATGAAAAGATTTTAACTAGCTGGGGACAGGTCTCCCTTCTGGGAGGATCATCTTCCCCAGCGAAGGAAGGAAGTGAGCCCTTTGTATTGATACAGAATGCAGTGAACAGCAGTAAACAGAGCAGAGACCTGGAAGTGCCTGGTGGTGACGATACCTGGGCTGTGATTTAGTGCCCTCAGAAAGCACTGCATGACCACACACTGTTTCTGGGAGTGCTGCACTCAGGGCTGGAGTGGCATCTTGCTTGGCTTGTCACACCTGCCAGCTTTGCTGGAGAAGACCATGGGATGTGTGGGCACCAGAGTTTCAAGCAATCCCTCTCTCTCAGAACAACCTGCCTCAAGTCAATGGTGAACAGCATCGGGGTGGAGTAAGCAATCCGTGCTGCTGCTTCTGCTGTGCTATTTGTTTGTGGATAAATAAAGGCATTTAATTAGCCAGGCATGTAATTCCACATCTTTTTAATAAGCTGAATGCATGCTCTGAGCATCTTGATGCAGGTATGGAGAAGTAGATTTGTTTATGCCAGTATTAATCAGTCACACTATTTTGGATACCTGAGATGTTAGACTGCAAATCTAATCTCTTCTCCATTAAGGTCTTGCTTTTTATTTAGACTTTAAAACTGTATTCAAATGAGGTTTTGACCGAAACTGAATCAGTATGTACTTGAAAGCTAAAGAGCTTATCAGGCATCTGATAATGTTTTCAGGATTTCCCCAGATGAGACCACGGGCTGTACACACAGGAAGCCGAAGTATCGAGCACCTGACCAGAGCTTCCTCCTGCACAACGGGGGCTTTCTCTCGCTCGAGTCCTCAGCTCTGGGTGCAAGTCTGAGCCTTGAAACCTTAAGGGCAAAGAGCACCCAGATGTCCCAGTTGGGTCTGCAAGTAAGGTGGACGGAGCCCTTCGTGTCAGCCCCTCTCTCAGGGTCAGCACAGCAGTTCTCACCTGCCCCCTGAGCGGTGCCTGCCTGGCTCTTCATCAGCCAGGGAATCAGAAAGGGACGTTCCAGAGCTGCCAACCTGTGAGCCGAGGAGATGGAATGACCCCCTGTGCAAATGAGGTTTGATTCCCTCCCCTTTATAAAGTGAAAATGTTTCTGAGGGACAGTCAAATGCTCCCGAATGTGGGTGTCCAAGGTGCTTCCCTTGGCCGTGCCTGTCTCCCTGTCAGCCTGTCTGTCCTTCCATTGTAGAGAACAAAGCTGAGCGATGTAAAATACAAAACGAGAAATGTGAACCTGTGGTGATTGAAGAGGAGGAAGGAAAATGAAAAAGCTGAAGAGTGGAAAAAAGATAAAATGAATTTTGGGGATTCCACTGTGAGTAAGAGTTGAAAAAAATGTAAGCTGATTTATTAGCTGCTTATCTTCTGCCTGAGAGCCAGTATGCTGTGTGTACTTGAAAGGTAAATTGTACATTAAAGATCGAATCAAAATGCCAAATTCTCCCTCAATTCCTCCCATTTTAAATCAGAGTAACTCTGTCAGCTCTGATGGATTTACGTTTTGTAAACAGCAACCTAAACAAGATGGTGTTTGAAATAATTTTGAGTGATAGTTATGCTAAAGCAATGAGAAATTTGGAATTACTTTTAAATACTGTTGTATAAATACTGTGTTGTATCTGCACATTTTCTAGTGCTTCTCTTCACCAGGAAGGATTTTTTTTCTGTTGTCCTTCCAGTGATGTTGTGACTTTATTCCAAATCCAATGGAATTCAGAAATAAGGGGTGGGGGTAGCATTATATGCATTAATATTTTCCCTGTGTTATGATTTATGTATATTCATTTTTTCCTTTAAATTTATATCTTAACCCACTTAAATAACACCTATTTAAACAGGGAGAGGATATGAGTTAATTGAAGTATGGATCTTTCTCTGTCCATCATCAGTCAGCTGGTGTGAAACTTCTTGCTGGCTTACTGGAAAAATTTGTTGCGGAGATTAGAAAGAGTGGGGAGAGGTGGAGTTCCACAGAGCTGCAAAGGCTTTCAGCTTCTCAGTTCTCACTGCCCTTGTCAGCACACTGAAAATTGGCTTTCCAGCTCCCCTACACCATCTGGGCACTCTCAGTACAGCTGTTGCTGCAGTTGTGTCAATGTGCAAAATGTGGTTTAGACTGTTTGCATTCCTCTGCACTGTTCCACCCTGTCAGCTGAAAATATATTATTAAAAAAAATATGGAGGCCATAAAAGTTTGTATTTTTCAATACATAAAACTTGCTGCAGTTGCCTCCAGGGCTGTGACTTCTTATGGCTGAGTATAAATGAAACTATATTGTTACTATGCAGTAAATATATGCTATAGTGATTACTAAAATTAATTCTTAGTATTAGAGGTCTTTATTATTGTTGCTGATGGCCAGAACTTTTTAAAAAATGTGAAATAACTTTCCATTATTTTGTTATTAGTGTTTTAACTATCTGCAATGTATATAGATGTGTTATGGTGTAAATGTTGTTTTTCTTAGTGATTTCTGCCTGGTATTTAGTTTGCCATGTATTTTTTCTCAAATTTAGTGAAAAAAAATGCAGAAATAATCAGTAAGTTTTAGGTGAAAAAAATGAAATGGAATATGCAATCATTTTTATCTTTCATGAAGGAAAATGGTCTGTTGCACAAAGTACTGTGTTGGAAAATATGATTAAAATGGAGACAAGAGAACTGAACCTCAAGATAAGCAGAGTGGAATAATTCTACAGCAGAGGAAATTGAATCTTTGTTATTTGTGACATAGACATTGGCACTAGAAATGTAACTATGGCTTGAAATTAAAAACGCAGCCAGAAAATAACTGGGAGTTTCAGAAAGCATTTTGGGAACAAATGCACTTGCTTCTGGCAAGCCCAAAATATGTGCTTGGGCCCATCTGGTTCATCACGAGATGATTTTTTTTCCCCCATATACAAATTAACTATTCCAAATTATTTTTAACTTTTTTTTTTTTAATCTTTTCTTTCTGGTGTGGGGACAGTGAGAGTGTCTGTGTAGTTGCAGGGCTGAAGGTGTTATGGACCTGATGCATTTGTCATCCATCGCTGCTGGACGATGGATGTGCCGGGGCGAGCGGCTGGCCCAGCTGGGGGATGTGGGGACGCTTCCTATGGGGAACATTCACGAAATGTGGGAAAGAGGGAAGTCAAAGGAATGGGAGACTCTTAAACAGAGAAGACCAGAAAGGTCAAGTAAGGATTTTAAAGATGATTATTCTGGGTTTTAAAGGTTGAGCTGTGGGTTCCCCGCGCTGAGCAGAGGTTTCCTCTCTGGGCAGTGCCCAGGCAGGGGTGAGGCTGAGCTGCAGCTGCTGGCAGGGCTGTCCTGGGATGGGACACGAGGTGTGCCCAGGCAGGGGGTGAGGCTGAGCTGCAGGGCTGTCCTGGGATGGGACACGAGGTGTGCCCTTACAGGGGGTGAGGCTGAGCTGCAGCTCTGCCTGCAGGGCTGTCCTGGGATGGGACACGAGGTGTGCCCTTACAGGGGGTGAGGCTGAGCTGCAGCTGCTGGCAGGGCTGTCCTGGGATGGGACACGGGGTGTGCCCTTACAGGGGGTGAGGCTGAGCTGCAGCTCTGCCTGCAGGGCTGTCCTGGGATGGGACACGAGGTGTGC